>JAOPUL010004099.1:111353486-111364179 GCA_027564515.1 Octopus rubescens
GAAGGAAGGATGTTGTTGGAGTTTTGTGATGAAAAGGAGTTGTGTGTAGCAAATACATGGTTTAGGAAAGAGGACAATTTAGCAGATATTTACCACAACTGGTAGCAGAATGAAAGAATCTCCAGTTCTGTGAGTCAAGGAGCAGCTGCACCACTGAGAAAGAACCCAAATAAGGAAGATCACATAGATAATTTTCAGCCTATAAGTCTGCTAAATGTAGATTTCAAGGTTTTGGCCATGGTGATAGCAAAGATGTTGGCACTTGTCATTGATAGTATGATTGGTGATGTACAAACATGCACCATTCCAACAGATCTGTCTATGACAACCTCCAACTCATGTGATACATCATAGAGAAAGTAGATAAGAAACCTGGCATGGATGATGCCCTGATCAACTTAGATCAATCAAAAACTTTCAATAGGGTTGACCACCAATATTTTTTTTAATTATTCCATATAAATATTTGCTTTGAGTGTTGTAAATTTATAATTTATCCAATTATATATTGTATAATATCCTTCACCCATCCCCTCGTCTTTGTATAATTTGTCCATCTCATTCCTACATGTCTTTGCAAGCCCCCATTTAACATTTCTTGGTATTTTCTGTATCTCTTTGAACCTTTGTGGTTAATAAAAAAAATACCACCACCACCACGACCACCATCATTATATAACTTTTATTGCTTACATAAATTAGCATTGGTGGCAATAATAAAGGAAGAATCATTACTCTAATTATTATGAAAAGACAGTGTCAAGTGCAAGAAGAAATTGATTCCAATTTGGCAATTATTATTCACACACCGGTTCATCGGTGTAAAGGGATTGTGATACTGCAGTGTTTCAACCTTGTTGTGTGTCTTATCAGTCCCAGAGCATATTAAGAATGAATAGATACATTATTGTTTGTATTCTCATTGTTCTACTTACACCCTCGTGACACGTTAAAAACACCCGTGCCGGTGACACATTAAAAACACCCGTGCCGGTGACACATTAAAAACACCCATGCCAGTGACATGTTAAAAGCACCTAGTACACTCTATGGAGTGTTGGTGTTAGGAAGTGCATCCAGCCATAGAAACCAGGCCAAAATGGACTGGAGTCTGGTGCAGCTCCCCGGCTTGCCAGCCTCCAGCCAAATCGTCTAACTCATGCCATCATGGAAAGTGAACGCTAAATGATGATAATGATGATGATTGGGTATGCAGGTACCTTGTAAGTACCTCACGAAGTAACGACCATGCCCTGCTTAGTTACAGGCTGCCCTTTGGCAAAGCATAGCACCTGTTCAGCCACCTTGCCAGGGATACTGCAAAATCATGGGACTGTAGCATGGCAGATTGTGAAGAAGCAGTGGAAGAGCTCAACTGAGCCATCTTACATTGATGCTGAGCAGAGGAATCCTAGAAGATCAATGGTCAGGATCACCAAGCTCTATCAAGAGAGTGACTGCAACACATCCATAGGGGTGGCATCCATGGTTGTGTAATCAGCTAATAAAAGATTCACTATGACTCAAGCTCTCAACTCAAATTCATAATAATGGAATTTGATGGCAACAGAGAGCCATGGGAATCCGCGAAAGCAACATGGATATGTATATATATATATATATATATATATATATATCATCATCATATACATATATAGACGTTGAATCGTGTCAAATAAAAAAAATATCCACATTTCTGAGCATTATAAAATATTTTATCAAAGAACAAAAATTTACTTCAGAGAAGTAAATCACAATCCTGTGATGATGGCAAAAACAAAGTCAAAGAGAAATATATATGATATGGTACATTTTGGGGTAATAACAATGAAAGCATTTTTTATTTTTATTTTCTCTTTGTGATCATTGTTGAAACTTCTTTTGGTAATGTAAAATGAATTAATGAAATGTCTTTAAAATGCAGCAAATTTTTTATTAGTTTATTGAAATACTTTCCATGCCAGATCAGACAACAGTAAATATCATCAAGAGAGAACAACAATTCTAAACTAACAACTGGTGTGAATTATCCCAAAAGCATGTTAAGTGCTGTTCACTACATAAGTCATAGAGAGAGAACATCACAGAAGTCTCATCAAATATACAACAATATAAGTAGAGAAGTCATTTCATATTGTAATGTCTTCTTCAAAATTGTTGTGTCACAGCCATTTATATAAGAGAATATAAACTTCAAAGAAGAAACCAAACAAAAATATTCATGATGTGTACTGTTATGTAATGTCAGTTTGTGAAGAATAATGAAGTGTGAGATGTGAAAGCTAGTTTCTTTTCAGTTAAGAATATAGTATTTTACACAGTATCCAATAATCTTATAACTTCAGCAACGCATAGCTTTATGAAAAGAGAGGCAGCTGCCACCTGAAAATTGACTTTATGGCTAGTAAACTGGCATTTCTTGGGATATGTTATTTGAATCAACTGTATAGCTCCCATTAATATCACCACACTAGAATATTTTGAAGAAGCAGGTTTAAAAATCTCTTTGGTCAACTACCTACTTGTCTCTGAGTAACTCTATAATATTACCTCACTGCTATCAGAGGTTAACAAAAATTACAAATAATCTGCATGCCCTCAGAAAACAGTAGTATGTAAATTATTGCAAGGAATATTGTAGAAATGTTTGTAAATTCCAAAGGAAATTTCTATGGCATGCAATACTGTCGATAATGATAATTCTTTTTTATGTTGTTGTATGGCAACAAATGTATAAGGGTGAGACTAAACACAAGTAGATGAGTTGTACATATTTTTTTAACCACTGAAAGTCAAGGGTTGATCCTTGTGGACTCTGAACATAAGACAAGACTAAATACTCTATAAGAATTAATTCCAGCATTCTATCATTTCTGCCAAATCATCACTCTTATGCTAGTAGTAGTAGTAACAAGAACTTACATCTAGAATGACATCAAAATAACCAGCTGGGATGGACATCAGCAATGTAACATATTTTTCAGCCATGCGTGAAAATAGCAGTTCTTTGCTTTGATGCATTGTAGGCTGTTAATAGAAAAGAAAAGAAACAATCTCTAACTATGCATTACAAAACATTAACTACAACCTTTTTGGTGCTAAAAAAAAACAACAACACTAAGTGCTGCTGTAACACTTATGTTAAGATATTTAAAAACCGTATAGTTACTAAGCTAAGTAATCTGTTGGAAGACCTGTCTACACTATTGTTGGGTCATCCTCATCAGCTGTGGTGGCAACAGCATTATCATAATCAATAATGTCATTTTGATGCTCATTTTCCTACAATGATGTGGGTTGGATGGGTTTGCCTCATGTTAACTCGTCCACAAAGTTCAATGTTCCCAGCTCTAACCAAGCTACATCCTTCCATGTCATCCACTACCAAATAACTCCACATGTATCATTCCTGTTACATTACAACACCAATGTAGTTATCTCTCCTGTAATCACTAAACAACGATCTACTTCACCATCTCATTTGCATTTTCTCTCTTGTAAGTTAACATTGTACAACTACTTGATATTTTTATGCAAAGTTTAATCCTTCACAGCTTTAATGACTAACTACTTATTTCAATATTATTTCCTCCTTTTCTTATAATTACTAATCTGGCACATGTTTCAGAAATAATGGTTATTTATTTATTTAATTTTGTAAATCCTATGTAACCTTTTTCTTTTCTACCGTTGGCTGTAGCAAAATAAACCATATATTTTCTTAAACATCCACCACCCAGTTATGTTTAAATTCTAAGAAAGTGAGTGCTTTTAATACTTGGTTATTATGATTCCCATATTTAATATGTAACTGAAACTGACCTTTACACTGTTTCTGTTAAATAATATGGAAATTACAGCAAGACTGGAAATTATCTCAGATTTAGATTATTTTTTCCTACTTCCATATATACATTATAGGAATTTGATATGTCACTATGCATGCTAGTCTTTAAAGTGTACATTTTCCCTACATGGGTGGTTTGAGAATCCATTGATATATCTGAGCTGCCCAGAGACACAAGAACAGTAAGTAGATAAGTTCACAATAGTGTGAAAAGAGTTTTACAGTTAATTAGAGATGGGGAGTGTGGTAGACACAGTGAATATCAATTTGGGTGGGCGTGTGAAGGAAATAGGAATGGGTGAAGGAGGAGGTGATAAGGGAGGGTAGTAGGGACACAATGTGAAGTGTAGGGGGATAAATGGTATCATTTACAGCACCTGAGTGAGAAGTACTGCAGTTAGAAAATTGATGGAGAGATGGGTGTTAGAAGATGAGTAATTGGGAGAGGTTTTCCAGGACTCCAGGACCTCATTTTTGCATAGATGGACAGGTCTTCTCAAGCACAGCACATCATTCGTTTCAGCTTTTGTCATCTCTTCCATCAGGCTCAGCATCTTGAGGCTGATCTTCACTATTTCATCTCACATCTTCCTGGGATTCCCTCCACAGGTTCTTCCCACATTTAGCAATCAGCATTGCTTTATGCAGCTGTCCTCAGCCATCTACATCACATGACTATACCAGTGCAGTCTTCTCTCTTGCACACCACGTCTGATGCCTTTTATGCCCAATTTTTCTCTCAACCCATTTGTACTTTGTCATACATGTACACTGACATTTCACATCCAGTGGAGCATGCTAGCTTCATTTCTTTCTAGTCTTCACATGTCCTCTGCATTCATAGCCCAAGTTTCACCACCATGCAATATTGATGTTTGTACAGCAGCATCATACAATCTACTTTTCACTCTGCGGGAGTCCTTTTGTTACCATCAAGGTAATGTATTCTAGTAACTATACATTCAGAACATATCCCTCCACTGCTAATTAGGTCACATAGGTGACAGAAACTATCTACTACCTCTAAAGATCCTAGAGGGCATTCCAGAAAATCTATTTCCCATGTGTTATTAGTGTTTATTGCACCAGTACATATGCCACAAACAAAGTCTCTCTCTGTTAACCTTCCTTTAATTCTACTGCACCTTTTATGTATCCATAGTTTGCATTGAGTACACCATATGGAATTTATACCTACACCTTTTCTACATATTGAACAGGGCCATTTACTTGAAGAGATTAACATTCTGTCTTTTTCTACTAACGTTGGACTTTGCTAAGTTAAATTTAAGGCCCTTTGATTCTAGGATTTGCTCCCACAACTGGAATTTCCTTTCTAATTCTACTACAGTTTTAGCTATAAGAACAAGGTCATCAGCACGGAGAAGTTCTCATAGGCAACCGGTCTTAAATTCCTCTGTTATAGTCAGGAGAAATATGATAAATAGGAAGGGACTGACAACTGAACCCTAGTGAACTCCTACAGGCACACTAAATTCATTGCTGTACTCATGCCCAACTCTCACCTTACTGACATCAACCTTGTACATGGCTTGAACAATTTTCATCAGCCATTAATCTATTCCTTGCTTCTGCAGTGACCACCAAATGAGGTAGTGAGGAACTTGTCAAAGGCTTTCTTCAGGTCAATGAATGCCAAGTACAGTGATTTACTTTTGGATAAATATTTCTCCTGCAATTGCCTTATGAGAAATGAAGCATCAGTAGTGTTTCTCCCTAGTCCAAAACCAAACTGTATTTAATTTAACTCTCTTCCTAATTAGTTGACTTGTAATTCTTTCTATACTTTCATGATCTGGTCCAGCAATTGTATCCCTCTGTAATTACTTCTAAAGCATCTCCATTATCCTTGTAACAGTTGATTATAATGCTGTTACACCAATTGTTGAGTATAATACCTTCCTGTACAACCTGATTTACTATACAGGTGACTAGGCTGTATCCCACTTCACCAGATATTTTAAGCTTCTCAGTAATAATTCCTGATGAGTCAGCACCTTTCCCTATCTTCATATCCTTAATTGCTTCATCTATCATACGGCTGTCAACAAGAATGGCTGAACCTGCTCTTTCTCCCATTCATTCTCCATAATAGAACTTCCATGTTTCTTTGTTTTCAGAATTACTGAGTAGAAGTGTACGCACATCTCTACCACAACCTTGATTTTCTCTGATACACTGCATTTGGTTCTCATGCCATAGAACATTGACAAACCTCTTTCTTTCTGTTTCTCCCCTTGCTAAATAGTTAGCATAGTCTTCTAGCTTCTCTTCTAGCTATTTGGTATACTTTTCTGCTGCTTCCAAGCCTGCCTCTACATTTTTATGGCTCTAGATACCTCACTTGTGAAGGTGCGTAGCTGAGTGGTTAGAGAATTAGTTTGCAATTGTTAGGTTGTGAGTTCGATTCCCAGACAAGGTGATGCGTTATGTCCTTGAACAAGTCACTTTATTTCACATTGCTCCTTCTAACTGGAGTTAGAACCAATAGATAGTATTAGCAATTGGAAAGGCCAATGGAAAACATTGTTTCCTCAGTCCAATTTGACGAAAGTCGGTCGACTGTCAATACCTCAGTTCCACCACCATGTCAACTTTGGTCAGGTGTAACTTTACACCAGTCATAGACTTGGTCTGTATCCTTCAGTAGGTTGTTCTGTAAGAACTTCCAATTGTTTTGTATGTTATATGTCTCTATCTCCTCTTCCTTCTCATCAAATCTTCAATTAAAACTTCTCTAAATCTCTGGCTGTTAAAAGGATCCTTAAGCTTCCACATCTTCCTTTTCCAGATAAGTTTGTGTCTCTGAATCCATCTGGCTCTTAGTCTTTACTCACTAACTACTAACCTATATTGTGTAGTACATTCTTCACCAGAAAAAGACTTTGCATTCACAAGAGTCTGCCTTACCTGTTTTCTGGTGAGAATGTAGTCAATCTGATTTATGTGCCCACCAGATTGAGAGGTGATCAAGTGGCTGGCAGATTTCCTGAGTCAGTGCTGCAGATCAACCAGTCAGTTACATCACAGAACTCCAGCAGCTTTGTTCCCTCTATATTTCTAGAATCAAATCTGTAACCTCCGAGCACCCCATGAAATCCATTAGAGTGCTACCCAACATGTGCATGCATGTGTGCATGCATGTCTCAGAACTATACACTCTTTCTATTGTATGACTTTTACTCCTTAACAATTTCACAGCAAGACTAATTAAGCATACTTATATAGAATTAGATAAATCATTTTCTGTATGATGTATTATGTACTTTTCTTCACATTGTGCATGAGCAGTTTGCACATAAAACAAGCATAAATTTATCTTATAAGCAAGTATATAAAAAAAACAAAAAAAAACAAGAAAACATCCCATTATATCAAATAATTATTATTCTCATAATTAACCTTAATTTACATAGCTGTGAGAAATGTTTAAATGTTGCTGCTAGAAACTGGCTATTTTATTTACTGTCTGCCAATATACTAACATGTTACACACACACACACACACACACTATACTGACTGTTCTTACACTGCAGAATCAATACGGAACATATTGGAAAAACAGAAGTAAAACAGTAATGTTGTAAAGTAATAACTAAGGTTGAAAATAAAATAAAACTTTGCTGATCAAACAAAAGTGTGATGCTTTCACAGTTTTTAGAGATAAATTCAGCAAACAAGTTTTGTTTTTATTGATTTTCAATTAAATTGGGAGAGAACAATTTCAGAAAGTATTCTTCTATAACAAGATAAAAAACAAAATAAATAAAAAGGTTGTATTCTGGAAAACATATGGTATTATTAACTGACAAGAATAAAAAATAGTCTTAATTTTAGAATACACAGAGTTTTGTTCTAAAATATTCTTTAAATATTTCAAGATTGTCCAGCTAAAATATTTTTCCCAATTTTCTTTTTAAATATCTCCACAGACAGACTATTTCAGTAGTTTTTTTATCACTAAAGAAAGAAAAATCTATGTGTCTGTTGTGGGGAATCTATTTTGTTTTATCTTGTATTTTCTTTAAATAATTTTGCGATATTTTTTAAAAAGTTGGTTCAATGTTGAATAGATTAAGGTGTGAAGGGATGGGAGTGTTCACAAGTGAAAGCTGTCAGTTCTAGCATATAGAAGAAACATTAGAAGACTATGCTGGGCAAGAAGAGAAAGATTGATAACGAGAACTTAATATTCATTTTGAAAAAACATATGTTCAAAGCACAAGTTTGTAATATTGCAAAGACCTTTCCTTGTGATTTAAACATGTAAGTACTATAAGGATGCCTGTCTCTTTGAAAAGAAACAAATATAAATCAATGACAGAAGAACTAAAGTGGAAAAAATGGTCACATTCAGCACAAGATTTGGATATTAGAATCACCAGACAACCATCATCACCACTGATTTGTTTACCAAGATTGCCACCACATAACCACTTACAGCCTGCATCAATATCATCACCATCATTAACTCCAGCCACTGTCACCATCAATGTTAGCTTCAACACCACCACTACCACAACTGGTTTAATAGCTCTTCTTCAATAATAACAGAGGTCTACTCCCACTACCACGGCATCTTCTCTGTAATACCCAACTTTCTAAGGCTAGTATTAAGTCATTCAGTCAGAAGTCTTTACTTTTTTCTTTGCACCTATTTTACTCTAGGTCAATAAGACTTAAAACAATTTTTGTTCAAAGCATAGTTCAGTATTCATGATGTCGACTTTTTAATCGTTAAGCAGACAGACTATCAGGTTGACTAACTGCAACGTGTAGCAAGGAAATATAGATATTATGAGTTAATGAGGTAATTTCTATGCTAGAAATATAACTAGAAATGCTAGAAATAGCACTAAATTTCCTTCAAATCTCATCCTCTTAAAAAGGAGAAATGCATTGGATTATGTCTGAAAATAGATTGAATGGTTACAGCTAGAAGACCTTTGATCCTAAGACAGCTCAATAAAGGTTGATCAGGGTCTAAATAATAATATAGATGTTGATGATGATGATGACAATGAGGATTGTGTTCAATATAGCAGTAATACTGATTCCCTCAACAAGTTGCAAGTGAAGAAAAGCTATATTCCTCAGCTTATAAGAAACAAACAAACAATTAGGTTCAACAATAAACAAAACAGTGATAAAGAGTAAAATTTCAGCCCTGCTACCTCTAATAAGTCCAAATATATCCACCAAAAGATACTCTCGACAAGGACTTTTGTGTTCTCTGACAAAAAAATGGTTTCAAATACAGCACGGGTCTTGCTCTGAAAATGAAAATAGTAAAACAGAATAAATTGTAAGGAAAGGAAAGAAAAAACAGAAATTTAAGAGATATTTCAAAACTTTCCTTTCCTCTTGCATTTAAGCAAAATATCAGAGACAAATGGGATACTAGGCACATTCCTTAATGGTGTAATTCCTTAGTTTTTCATTCACTTCTGTACAACATTATGGCTATTTAGTATTGCTGTGTCAGTCCTTTCTGTCATAGCAAAATCATGTGAGGCTCATTATATGTTATCTTATATGGTCTGCTTTCATGCTAAAGTTCTATACTATTTTCATATTGTCATGTTTTTCCTCAAAACAGTTGAAATTAGATGGCAAGTATTTTCCAGTATATTTTGTTGGAACTAGCGTGGAACAACCTGATATAATGTGGTGCATGGTTTCAAAAATTTTTTCACTCAGGTGAGATTTGTCATCTATATTGTAGAAATTGTGAATATTCTTTTCAATATATCTATGAGATGGCCAATTCTTTCATCCCAAATGTTGTTGCTTCTCATTCAGGACAAATATGTGCATCAGGATAGAGATAGTCTATTATATGTATATATATGAGGCATATAGTTCATAAAAATTATGGCCATATAAAAGCATGGTTGTTCACTATGGCTGACCTATATGTCATCAATATGTCTATGTCTAAACCAATTTCCTGTGAGGATTTTCTTACTGCAGTTATAATCGATTTTCTACCTTTTTTATCAGGTTTTGTTAACTGAAAATGTACTGGATCACATTAATGACTCTCTAATACTTAATAATTGTCTCTCACCCTCTTTTCTAGGGATGTACTGTCACTGGGTATCAGACTTATTGTGTGGTTATCTTTTATCTTTTACTTGTTTCAGTCATCAGACTGCGGCCATACTGGGGCACCACCTTGAATTTTTAGTCAAATGAGTTGACTCCAATACTTATTGTTTCAAGCCTGGTACTTATTCGATCAATCTCTTTTGTCAAATTGCTAAGTTACAGGGACGTAAACTAACCAACATCGGTTGTCAAGCGGTGGTGGTGGACAAACACAGCACAAGGACACACACATACATAGATATATACATATATATATATACAACGGGCTTCTTTCAGTTTCTGTCTACCAAATCCACTCACAAGGCTATAGTAGAAGACACTTACCCGATTTTTTTAAAGAAGTTTTCTTGTATTATAGTCTAAAGAATTCAGTTATACTCCAGTTCAACACAGAGCTATATGTTACAGTTGTCACTGCAAATATGTTTGTTAACTGCTTAGCAGACAAATCCAGATGGGAGCGTTTTCACGGTGGCTCAACCTACTAGAAATAGCAGCCTAATATCCTCAAATTACACCCTATCTTCTTAAATAAAAAAAGGGACACACTCATCATCATCATCATTTAACGTCTGTTCTCCATGCAGACATGGGTTAGACGGTTTGACTCGAAACTGGCAAGCTGGGGAGCTGCACTAGACTCCAGTCTATTTTTGGCTTGGTTTCTACAGCTGGATGCCCTTCATAACGCCAACCACTCCAGAGAGTGTATC
>JAOPUL010004099.1:111468709-111479152 GCA_027564515.1 Octopus rubescens
CAAGGTGCCACGCAGTGGGACTGAACCCAGAACCATGTGGTTGGGAAGCAAGCTTCTTACCACACAGCCACGCCTATAGAATCTTTGAGTCACATATTTCTCTTTGGAATCTATTGACATCTGGATGTCAGTCTCTTTCTGACATTGATTGTTAAACTTTAAGAAATCTACTGGTGGTATCTATTACTCCACAGTAGTATTTCAAAGATCAATAAAATGGTAGTGTGAATGTGAGAGGGAAAGAGTTGTATACTTTACATTGAATGTTCTGTAGGATGCTGGTAATGTTGATGTAATTGAGATTGAGCTGTAGTTATTTGGGTGACAAGTCCCAATTGTTGTTGCTTAACCCAGTCAGCAGTAATTGAGCAAACATATGATCAAAGATGACCAATATGCCTTTTCTTGTGTACCTTGGACAACATCATCCAATGTCTCTTTCCTTTTTTAAGACAATAGAATGGTGTGATATGAGGGAGATTTAGCTGTTATTTTGAGCATGTCAAACGACCATGTACAAGCTTTTTTTGTTGGCTTGTTATGGTTCTGTATACAGTGGAGAGTTATACAGCAGCAGTTTAATGTCTGACATAAAATACACTTCCAATACTTCTGTCAGAGATTTTCTTTTCCATCTAATACCACCAGTTTTGGGTCAATAAGAAAACTTTAGTCACTCAAGTTGTTAGAAGTAGCAGTCAAATCTCTTAAATCTCACTCTGCTGTCCTAAAATAGGAGGGGGGGGGGCACATATCTTATATATACTACATCTGAAATCAGCTGGTCATGGATCTTTCTTCATAGGTTTGCTCAATCAGGGCTGATCTGGGGTTGAACAACAATAACAACTAGCTCTTATGGCCAGGTCAATTATATACCCTCTACATTTATATACATAAAAAAAATTGTATTATCAAGACCATGTTGATCCAAAGCACAACAACCACAACAAATAGTTACTAAAGTCAAGGGATGGTTCAAGTAGTTCTACAACTATAACTGAGATCAAATCTTGTTTCCTCAGCATTTCCCAATGAATAAAGACACAGCACAATAGATTACACACCTAAATGTATCAGCTGTTAATAACTTTCTGAAATAAAAAGTCAATGTAAACCAAGTAGTTCTCTGCTGATAAATGTAATATAGAAGAGGTCATACAATTGAAGATGGTAACTAAGATTTATAATAGAAAGAAAAGAAAATTTTGTAGTGTACATAAATTTCTCAAGGAATAGTAAATTGAAACAGCAGCAAATGGGAATTAAATGAAACTTATTTCCACTTTTTGGTACTCATCGTTTTTTTGTAATTTTGATATATAAAATTGGCAGAAGTCTACAAAGTTTGGGTACTGCCAATTAAATCAATCCAGTATGTTACTTGCACTTATTTTATCGGCCTTGGAAGGATGAAAAGCAAACTCTACTCTGGTGAAATTTGAAATTAATTAAATAACACAAGACATTTCTAAAGAACTCTAACCAATCACCGTTCTTCAATATTCAGAATGATATATATAAATATATATATATATATGATATAATTCTAAAGCAGTCAAAAGATTTGAAATACTCTTTGTATTCAGATCACACGTGCTTTTTTTTCTATCTCAGTTTCAACCAGTGAAGACACTGATATATGAAGCAGCCGATATATAAAAGGGTTAGATGGGTTAATATGAAAATGATATGACTTAACTGAAATTCACTTACCTGTGTGAACAAATGCAATCAAGTTCTGCTTGACCATTTGTTGAGAAAAAGAAGATAGTTTCTTTGAAGTATTATTAACCAAAGCTAAGTAACCATTGGAGGGTTCAGTCACTTGGAAAATAAGGTCCCCTTCTTTAGAGTCAGGATCAACTGCTCTGAGATGATCACTTGTTAGTATAGTCACCGACTGATTCCACACTTGCATTCCTTTGTTGCGTATAATCTGTGGCAGCTGGTCATTGATTGGCTTCACTTTTATTGACAACCTTTTCTCTTCACTTTCTTGACCATTGACTTTCAATCTACCAGAAATCCACAGATGGTCAAGGGATGTCTCACTGTCATCATGAACATAATAGATGAGCTCATCAAGAAGCTCTTGGGAAGTAAATTGAGAAATAGCATTGCCTCTATTCATTATGGATTCTAGCCAACCAAATTTGGGTTGTTTTGTTACAGTGTAGATTACTAGCTTGTCTTCAAAATGTTTACCTCGAATGCGAATATTTTTCTTGGTTAGCATTTGACTTTGACCTTCTGATACAGTAACATTTGACAGCTGCAAAGGTAATATTTTTGGCAATATGTCGATGACAAACTCAAGATTGTGCAACTTTTTAAATCCATTGGTGACATCAAAAATAAATCCATCAGTATTAGTCTCAACATCCTTTTGTATCTGTTGGTGAACATATTTCAGTTTTTCTTCATTGATATCTTCTTGTGTGAAAGTGATATTACTTTTATCTGAATACATAACATCACCAACTGAAAGAAAGCCAAATTTGGGTGGTGTGGTAACATGATACTGGATATCCACTGGGAATGAATCTGGATGACTCACATGCAAGTAGTTGTTAGTTATAATCACACTTTGGCTTTCATTTATAACCACAATTTTGTTATGAATTACATGGGGTGGATGACGCTGGCTCTCCAGAAAAAGAAGAATTGAGAAGGATCCTTGTGTTTCTGAAGGGCCGGCCTCAACAGCAAATTTGAAATAATCATCAAGTTTACTGTTTCCATTGTGCTTGTATGTTAGCATATCACGTTTTATATCAGCAAGAGAGAAGCTGTTAATTTTCTTGTTATCAAGAAGTAATTCACCATATATTGGTTTTTTCATGACGAAGAAAACAATCTCTTCATCTCTGACATTAACATTAGTTTCGATACTGAGATTAAAGGGAGTGATAGTAACACTTTTTCCCTTCAATACTGATATTCCTGTGTTGTTAAGGACTTTGATAAAAGGAGCAGAAGCCTCAATTTCAAGGATAGATTTACTTACAAAATGTCCATCTGTTACTGAAAATGTAAAATAGTCAATTGGGACTCCTGAGTTCTTGACTAGCAGCTTTCTATCAATTATATCTTGTTGTGTAAATCGATAGACGTAGCTTCGGTCAATTCTGTTTAAAATGTGACGATCAGATTTATCTGTTAATGTGTAAACAAGCTTGTTGTCATCAAAGTTGATATCAGGGTCAGTAAATGCAAGGTCATGAATGCTTAGAGTTCGTTCTCCATTAAGAATTATATAGAAGGGTTTATCAACAACACGTTGTGGTGAATTGTCATTTTTCATTATAATCTGGATGTCAAAGTGACCAGAGAAATCAGATAGTTCTTCTTGTTTATCTGTTGGTTGCAGTATGATAGGAGTAGCTGTAAAAGCAAATGAATCAGTTTTGTGTTCAGACCCATCATGAACATACATTAAGCAGCCTTCACGGATATCTTTGTTTGTAAAAGTTTCAACATTTTCCTTGGTGGTCATCCGATAGTGTGGATCAACTATAATCAATTTACCATATTGTGGTGATTTGAACACAATGTATTGAAATTCTCTGTGTTTGTCCATTTCAATGTAAAGATCATTTCGAGTGATAACTTTTCTTTCTCCTTCATTTACTCTCTCCAGGCCATTGTTGATGTAGCGAACATCTGTCTCATTAGGAATATACTCTATATGGAAACGGAGACGTCGAGGGGGAACACCTTTCACAGAAAGGTGCATATCTATAGAATCATCTAAACTACTATAGGACTGTCGCTTAAGACTGTAGTGGATCATATTACTGTGCAACTCATTCAGTGTGAAAGACCCATCTCTTTGAAGTGGCTGAAGCTTTTTCAAGGCAGATGTTGAAGTATCTGGTTTTGCACGATAAAGGTTACCATAGGAAGGGGGTCGTACAATAGTAAAGAAAACTTCTCTTGGGGGTATTCTTTGAGTATTCAACTTAACATTGAGATATTTAGTTGAAAGCACTTTTGACATGGTGTATCTTAAAACAAGTTTCTTGTTAGCCACAACGCTCAGTTGAACCCCAACAAACTTGATTCTAAAAGCCTCAACATTTGTTTGGGCATCTTGACATGTAACAGTGTACTTAAATATATCTGAATCAGGAGTAGAGTTGAACGGTTTGCTGAAGTAACGAATACGCCCAGCATCAATATGACGCTGAACAAATGTGGTAACAGGTAACCATGCATTATTTTCATGTTTACGGCGTTGGATTTCCCCATAGTAAGGACCTTCATTGATTATGTAACGAATCTCGAGATTTCGGTTTGGAACATTTGTGCTAAAAGACAAATTATTTGAGGTAATGAGAGAGTGAGAGCCAAGTGGAAGGTACAAACCAGTGTTGGCTTTGATAGTCAATTTTAGTTTCATTGCTCGTATAATTATATTAGTATCCCTTGATTTAGAAAAGCCATCAGTTACATATATGCGAATAAAAGCCACAGTTGAATCACGTTGTACAAGCCAAATCTTGCCTGAATTGATGTCAGCTTGACTGAATGTCGTGATTGAAAATCCTGGCCGAGAGGAATTTTCAAAGAAGCACTTTGATTGAGTTGGATTTTCTAAGTGATAAATCAATTCTTCAGGTGGTGTATCAGGGTCTTCAGCCATTAGTATGGTGTTTTGGATCTGTACTTTAGAATTTTGAGCTACTTGAATTTCTCCGTTAGGACGAAGCCTGAGGATTGGTGGGTCATTGCGTGGGATGATTTCAATTGGTAGAATGAACCGATAGATGCTTTTCAGTTCTGGTACTAGGCGATGACTACTGCCAATTATCTTCACTTCTATTGTTACATCATCACTAAGAGTATCACTACCATCATGTCTATACACAACATTTCCTTCTCTAAGTTCTTGCTGTGTGAAAGAGTGTCTTTCAATAGTTCCTTGTCGAGGAAGTGTGAGAACCGTGAATAAAATGGCAGAATCATGGATACCATAATCTTCATAATTAAACAGTATATTAATGTTGGTTGTAGTGATAATCTTCTCAGTTTCCTCCTCAACGACCAACTTCTGAACAGCTACAAAGTCAAAGTTACGATCTGTATTAGATGATGGACTAACTGTTATTGGCTTAATGCAGTCACCTGTGTCACAGGAGCACTGAAATCGATCAAAACCAATTTCTTCACATTGAGCATCATGTATACAAGGACTTGATGCACATGGGTAATGCCAAAGACATGACAGATCAATTTCACGACTAATTTCAATGTCTCGGAAGCCAAACTGTCGTGAATTGAGGAAAATGTCTCGAAAACAGCCTTTTATCGAGTCAGAGGAGTTGCGGTCAAGAAGTGACGTCAGCCCTCGTTCCATAGCAAGGCTTTTAGTTTTGAGTTGTAAACCACCAAAATATAAATAACCTCCTAAGTTGAGGTACATTTTGTTCCCAAAATTAGTCCGTGATATATTTTTATGACCATCAATTGTCAAAATCAAGATTTGCTGACTGATTTTTATAGTAACTGAATGCCACAGGCCATTACTGACATCTACATTTGAGAATACTTCATCAACACCATTTCCTTTGTCAACTGAAAGCTTTATTTTGGAATTGAGAATTTCCAAAGAGATAAAATCTGGATCACTGTGTTGTCCTTCACAGAAAAGTAAAAGGCCTGTTTGTGTCCTAGTGCGGAAGTCAAATGTTATCTCCCCTTGTTCACGAATTCGCAAGTGAGGAAAAGCAATGAATGACGAGTCAGAAAGAAGAGTAATAGGCTGATGATTGCCTGCATCAAATTCGCTGTCACATAACCAAGAAACTTCAACATTTTGTGGATCTTTCAAGTGCCGAGCTTTTCGTACAATATTTTTCTTATTAAAAAACACTTTCTCCATACACCCTCGGAAGTTATAGCTGTTGGAGAGGACATTTTGGTAAGAACCAGTTCCTCCTAGATATATACCTTTGTTAATGTCTAGAGTACGGAATTCTTCAACAATTTTAATGGAAGTGCTGAAGATTTTGTCAATGGTCAGAGTAGCTGTGTTGTTTGTACGTAGGAAGTGGACATCATGCCACTGGCGATCGTGGAGGCGCAAGTCTGGATTGGACTGAAGACTTGCACTTCCTGAGCCAAAGTCAAAATGTACATGAATGATGCCAGATTTCAGTTCAATGATGCAATAATCAGGTTGACCAGCAGCAAGCAACAGCAAACCATAGGGACGGTGAGTTTTGAAACGAAGTTTGATGTTAGTACTGCTTGAAGACTCTTGCAATGGCACATGAACATAGCTTTGACCATAAAATGAAACTGAAAAATAAGAGAGAGAAAAAAATAATATGAAATATTATACAGAACGAATGCAGGGCTCAACACATCAGATAGATTTAAAATATTGATTTATATAATGATAGAATCACAGAGACAATTCTAAGAGAGAGAACATAGCACAACTTACTTTAGGTTATGTCTACAGCAAGTATCTATCAAGAAGCTTTTTCAGCACATCAGTGCAATCATCTCTCAACTTACATTAATCAATATCTTTGAAGCTCATTCAGTTTTTGTGGTATTAAATAGATGAAAGATAACGCACCCCTTGGAGAGGATGCTTATCTATTCACAGCCAATTTTCTCAGAAAAACTTATTTCCTGACTTCTACAGAAGTAAATTGAAGTAAATGAAATTGTATTATCTAGACACAACAAAACACAGTTATGAACTCACAATCCAAGAGCATGAACATGAAACTTTAAAGTACATTAACTAGCCAAGTGTCTAAGGGCTAACCCTTAGGGATGTTATGCACTTAACTATTGGTTTACAGTGAGGTTGATGGAGGTATAAATTATATATATATATATATATATATATATATACACATATGTGATTGAGAAAAAAGGATGACCAGAACTTTCTTTTCACAAACAGTTTCTCTGAAGGAAATATTTTGGGTACATATAGCTGCTATTGCTTTCAAACAGTGAAATATTTTATACATAGAAAATCACAGAGAAAAGAAAAAAAGGAGAGAGAATTACAATAAATTCTACTGAAAACTTACAACAGTAACATAAGGTGAATGGAATCATAGATTGAAGGGAATAGTGAATGGAGCATGAGGAAGACTTATGAATTTAATGCTGGCAGAATTTATATAACTGTTGTACTTAGGAGAGGCAGTGTTATAACATAACCTTGAAGTAGCCAATAGAATCTCCATTTGCAATACATAGCAAATTGGGTGCAGCACTGTGGTAAAAAAAAAAACAGTCAAATTTTACCCCTTGTCATAAGACATCTTTATATATATATCTGGATATTTATAGCAAAAAAAAGAAAATTATAAAAAAGTTTGGTATATATAATATATATATATATATATATATATACCAGCATGGAAAACGGATGTTAAAGGATGCTGCTGCTGCTACTGATGATGTGTGTGTGTGTGTGTGTGTGCGTGTGTATGTAAAGGCACGTGGCCTAGTGATTAGGGTTTTGCACTCATGATCATTGGATTTGATTCCTGGACTCGGCAGTGCATTGTGTTCTTGAGCAAAAGATGTCAATTCTTGTTGCTCCAGTCCACTCAGCTGTAAATGAGTAACCCTGCAAGAGAATAGCTTTCCAATCAGAGGGAATGTTGGCCTGCTTGCATAGCCAGCAGGGTGGCATCATTCAAAAGCTAAAACAATGCAAAGTGCATTGTGATCAGCAATGTATAACAACATCTGATAGTCTCGTCAATACCGTGATGTATATACACTGTGTTTCAAATTATTAATGACATAATATTTTTTAATTTTATTTAAAAACTACTTGTTGGAATTCAACAAAATTTCCACAGAATGATGGCAACAGTTATATGCACATGATGTGTAAAAAAACAAGAGGTTTTGCGCAAGTGTAAACAAACTGTGGTCATTTGCATAATTTCCATGAACTTTCAGTGTTCCAAATTATTAGTGAAGTGTAATTAAAACTCATGTAAACAAGAAAATACCAATTTAATTGTTTGCTGAACATATTGAAATGAACACATTCAGTCATAAACATGGAAGAAATAGAAATAAACAAATAAACAGCATTCAAAAATGATAGGTGAGCTGCTTAGTAAGGGATATATGAGCCTAAGTTTGGAATAAGTTTGAAAAGGCACTGGTCCATGAAACATGCTAGTTTCTGGATCTCCTCTGATGTTATACCATGAGATACATCCACTATTGCCTGCCACAGTTCATTCTTGCTCCTAAATTGGCGTCCATTCTCGTAAACTCATCACTTTAGAATACTCCACAAGTTTTCTATTGGGTTTAAGTAGGGGGAACAGGCAGGCCACTTCATCTTCTGAGGTCCACAGAAGCCTAATTGTTGCAGATACTCTGTACTTTTCTTTGCTGAACGCGAGGGAGCATTATCTTGCATGAATATTATGGTTGTCTTGAAGGTGATCCTTTGCTTTTTTAACCAAAGTTCAAGGTATGTAAGCATCCACGGTAATTTTAACACTGTCAGGCACTTTCCAAGGACCAACCATAATACCTCTAATAATATCTGCCCAAATCATGATGCCTCCTCCCCCTTGTTGGCATCTCAAGCATTGATGACAATCTCGTCCATTTACAACCCATCCTTGCTCCAAACAGCAGGTCCATCAAGGGTAGCATGAGTTTCGTCCATAAACAAAACTTTTGAAAAGTCTATCTTCATGTTATCTTCTGCCCATTTTAGACGATTTTGTATGTGTATTTTGTTTAAAGGAGGCATTTTAACTGATATCATTGGTTTACCAACCTTTTTCAGAAGACAACACCGGGTAGTTCTGGACACAGTTGTTTTGTCAATGCACTTGAAAAGTTCTCCACTAGTAAGACCTGGGTTCTTTACAGCTTCACGCTTAATTCGTAACAGAGAATGCTGAGAAATAGCCCTCGACTGACCCTTATCGGCTCTATTATGTATCTTCATAGGAGCTGTAACAAATTTTTTCACAGATTGGTGATATCTTCCAATTATTTTAGATATTTCTGATGTTGATTTACCTTTTGCAAGTTCAGAAGTAATAACAGATTTCTCTGCAGCACTTAAGTCACATTTAAGACCCATAATTACACGATTATCAGACCACTAGTTAATAATTTTGAACACTGAAAGTTCGTGGAAATCATGCAAATGATAGCAGTTTGATTACACTTGCGCAGAACCTCACGATTTTTACACACATGCATATAACTGTTGCCATCATTCTGAATTCCAACGAGTATTTTTAACATAAAACAAAAAAACTGTTACATCGTTAATAATTTGAAATGCAGTGTGTATATATATGTATTGTCTAGTTTTAATTCTTTGAGGTTTTTCCTATAAGGAGGGTGTTGGTTCCTAACAAAGAAATGAAGCTCCCATCATTAGAATTTAGATAACAACATTACAGTTACATTTTGAATTTCAGAAGAGTCTTGCATGTTTCCACTATTTTAGCTTACAAAGTGAATTTGCAGAATACAAGTTAGATGACCTCCTTCTTTGTTTGTTGTATGTACATATGTATGCTTTTTCTTGATTGGAGTTTTAGTGTCTATTTGACAAGCCACCTGCCTGGTGGCAATATTGTAAAGAAAACAAATGGAAAAATATTAAAGAGAAAGGCTGGGGTCTGGTTCTTTTTGTCACCTGCAACCATCACACAGTTGATAAACATTAAATGCATGAACATCAGCATAATCAAGATCAAAGAGATACATGCTCTGCTGATGCGTTGATCACTTCTGGACTATGAAGAAGCTTCAAGATTGCTTTGATAGTATGCACACAAAGCTTTTCATCAGGTTCAAAAAATGTTCATGGTGTGAGCACAAGACCAAAGAGGTTTAGAAACACATTCCACCCATCTCTACTACTATTGCTAAATGCTGTGTAGACTTTGCTTGTCACTGCTATTGTGCTGAACATCAGGCCATATCAGATGTTATATTTTGGAAACTTCCAAACCCTATTAGAGGATAAAGACCACTCAACTCTATTGATGTTATTGGCAAAGACACAACATGAATTATGGACCTACCAAAGCTAATGGGAGACAGAGATTCCTGGTGTGATATGTTGAAACATATTTCACTTGCAGCCATTATAAATGTAAGCTTATAGTCACAGTGTAGTACCTGTACTTCACTGTGACTATAAGCTTAAATTTCACCTCAGCCTAGTAGAGATGTTTTCTTTTATCTTTAACATTATATAATTAACAATTGATTTTTACTATTGCACACTTTCTTTTCTCTGTCCCACATCATTATGTCTTGTTTATTTTACCTATGTTTTACAGATTTTTGACAGGAGCATTGCATCAGTCTTGTAGTGTGTAAGTGACTTGTGTGTGTGTGTGTGTGTGTGTGTGTGTGTGTGTGTGTGTGTGTGTGTGTGTGTGTGTGTGTGTGTGTGTG
>JAOPUL010004099.1:111557572-111572088 GCA_027564515.1 Octopus rubescens
ATGATGGGCTTCTTTCCGTTTCCATCTACCAAATCCACTCACAAGCCTTTGGTCGGCCCGAGGCTATAATAGAAGACACCTGCCCAAGTTGCCATGCAGTGGGCCTGAACTCGGAACCATGAGGCCGGGAACCAAACTTCTTACCACACAGTCACGCATGCACCTTAAACATTAATTTTAGAACATACTTCAAGTCACAAGAAGTATTAATGTTCTCCATATCTTAAGCGACACTTTCAAATGACTACCTTCCTACTTCTGAGACGGTGCTGTAGGTATACATAGGACCATTCTAGACCGTGCCCTGAAAAAGGCTCACAGCGGATTAGCATAAGACTAATGAATTAATACACTTAATCCTTTTAACCTATAGCTATATAGTCTCTTCACTTATCCTTTATTTCTGATACTACAATGACCTATGATCTATCGAGATAATTTGTTACGAACCACATCCACTCCACCCTAACATTGATATCTCTCCTCCTTCAACCAATATTGTATCCCAGCTCAAGGCCTTATGTTATTGAAATTACTTCTTGCTGTGTCGCCAGTTGTCTGAAATTCCTTCCCCGCACGTATTTTACCCTGCAGTAATTGTCAATGTAGTTATTCAATACAAACATCAACCGAATCGATACCACCACCGGGGGCCTTGCAAATGTCATACACACAACCTTTTCCTTTAGTCTAAAACCATTTACAATATCGAATAGAAATTTCTTGACTTTTCTCTAAATAAATCATAGCAGATGCTGTAGAAATCCGGGTTCGTTTTTATATAGTTTAATTACTGATGTCGGATAGTTTTTATTTTGAAGTTTGAAAGTACTTTTTCGACAATTTTCCCCTCTGTACTAAGTTCGGTTCCTTCAATTAAGTTTCCAGCTTCTCTTCGATTATTGTTATGTGTTGTGCGCTAACATCGATTCCCTTAACGTTTTCAATTACGTTCCTAAGAAGAAAAAAAACTATGTAATTAAACAATATAATTCGATGTCACCCACTAAAGGAAGTAAATATTTCACACTTTCCAATAAAGAAATGATTTTTTTTTCACATTATAACAAAGGTCATTGCTTCAAGTCCACGAAAGAGTCGACAGAAAGAAAATTAGTTTTCTAATCAATCACTGCACATTAAATAGTCCCTTGAGCTCAGCTCCGTGGCTATCAAAAAGTTACGTACCAAAAATATGGGATTCATGTTTTACTTTAAATCATGAATCTATAATTTTAACTGCTTCGATAACATTTGACCAATATCAAGATACATTATATTTACCAATTTTTCTACGCTAATGGCAGCATATGAACATGTAATATTGGTTTCAAATTTTAACCCAAGGCCAGCAATTTTGGGTGAGGGTTCCAGTCGATTACATCGACCTCAGTGCTCAACTGGTATTTATTTTATCGACCTCCAAAGGCGATGCCAACATCGGCAGAATTTGAACTAAGGACGTAACGATGGACGAAATTTTGCTACGCGGCTTATTAACGATTCTGCCAGCTCACCGCCTTCGCTTGAATATATTAATATTCTTTTGTATACTGGGTACGAAGACCTGAAATTTGGGGGGAGGGGAGGGGAGTAGTCGATGTCATCGACCCCAGTTCGTAGCTGGTACTCACTTTATCGACCCCGGAAGGATGAAAGGCAAAGTCGACCCCGGCGGCATTTGAACTCAGAACGTAAAGCTGGAAAAATTGCCGCTAAGCATTTCTCCCGGCACGATAACGACTCTGCCAGCTCGCCGCCTTACAGTAACATTAATAATAACATCAACAAGAGCAACAACAAACAGTAATAACAACAGTAACAATAGCAACAGTGTTATTAGTTCATCCGTCGTTGTCGACAATGACCAAGGACATCACATGGGAGTAGAAGACAGGACACAGTGCATTCGGCTGTGGCTAATCAGTCCGATGCATGCTCAGAAAGTTCTGATGCAGGCCGGGCACTGGTGGTCTGTTGGACTGAAGGCAAGGAATTGGCTCTGAACTTGTGTAGTTTGTGTTTTCTTTGAGCCCCTGCAATCCTGTTCAGTTCGTAGGAGGTAGCACCTCTGTTGGTGTAGCTTTGCCAGGTAGGTTGGTCTTGTGCTTGTGTTTCCCATGTGTCGGAGTTGATCTCAATAGCAACAGTAACATCAAGAATAACAACAGTGATGTCAACAACATCAACAACTTTGAAAACAGCAACTTTGGCAGTAACAGCAACAATAACTTCAACAGGAGCAACTCTATGTGGTCGCTAGACCTGCTACAAACAGAAGTCAAATTCCCTCAGAGACACATTGGAAAATGTAATCTTACATATCCTAAAAAGATAGGATAGGCATGTAAATGACTTGGATCATGGGTCTTCTCAATCAGACTGAGGCAAAGCAACAACAGGAATAAAAACAACAAACAGTATAAGCCAAATTGCAGCTTCAGCAATAGTAGTAATCAGAACAACAGAAACAGTTATAGCCTGTCAGTTACAACAAAAGCAATAACAGAAACAGTAGCCAAATTTCCCTCAAATTACAACCTACAACTGTAAAAAAAAACAACGGAAAAACACAGTGAATAATGTAATCCTAGAATACAGTGTCTGAATAAAACAGATGACTATAACTTGAATTTATTTGATCATAGATCTCCATCAGGGCTGAACTCAGACAAAACAACAACAGTAACAATTGTAACATTATCAGTTATGCAGTGGCTCAACCTGCTGGAAGTAACAGCCAAATCTCCCTCACACCACACACTATCATCATCTTTTAAAACAGACACATTGGATAATATAGTTCTTACACACTATGCCTGAAAAAAATGTGGTGCTGAAGACTTAGAATACCTTTAATCATAGGTCTGTTTGATCAGCATTGACTTGGTACTAAACAACAAAAACATTATAGCCACAACACCATCAGCTTCAACAACAGTGGTAACCTCATCAGAAACAAAATAGTAGTAGAAGTTGCAATACATATTGTAATGTATGGTCACAGTTTCTACAGCTGGATGCCCTTCCTGTTGCCAACAGACACCTGATTCCAAGTAAGATTATATTGCCCCTACTTCTTCGAACATGAACAGTGCAATGGTGGGCAAGATTTCACAGAAGACTTCAAAGGAATAATATTGCTAGTACAATGGTGATGTTCATTTACAAACAGTTTGTGAACTCAAAACAAACACAAATACACATACATGTCATATCATATATATATATATATATATATATATATATATATATATATACACACATATATGCACATCCATATATACACACACACATATATATATATATATATACATACCCACATATATACAGACACAAACACATATATACACATACACATACATAGCTGTATGATTAAGAAGTTGCATTGCAACCATATGGGCCTCTTGGAAGCCCCAGATTGACCAGGAAAACATAAGGAAGTCTGTATGTTTCTGTCTTTCTATATGTACATGTGTGAATGCATGTATGTATGTGTGTGTACATGCATTTGTCTCATATGTCGTCACATTGACACTACTTACGTAGTGGTAATATTTACCTACATCCTGCAGTATGGTGATTCAACAAGCAAAGACCATTGGAATAAAATAATTGTACAAACACACACACACACACACATATTCTGATGATCAAGTACTTATAGTGGAATTTGTGGAAGATTTAGAGAAGTTCTAGATGTGGAAACAAAACCTAGAAGCAAGAGACCTAAGAATAAACAGTGACTATTATAGGAAGCAGGAAAGCAGACAAAACCCTGATGTAATCAAGGAAATGATAGTACGCAATATATAGTAAATGAGTAGTTACAAAATTCCATATGGTATACACAATGTAAACTACAGGTGCACAAGATGTGCAGAGGGATAGCAGGCAGGCTGATAGATAAAAAAAAATATACAAGGCCAATGCACAAGAGTAGTTAGTACCACTGAAATACATTCTTTTGAATGCTCAGAAAGCTCTATTGAAGTAGTTGATAGATTCTCATATATGGGTGAGCTGATCAGCAGTGGAAGAAGGTGCTCTGAGTGCTTATTATCCAGAATAAGAAAGGTGGGAAAAGTTCAGGGAACTGTTATCTCTGCTGACAACAAACAAATTCTCTCTTCAAGCAATGGGTAAATTATATGATGCTTCTACATTAAGTGTGATGTTGCATAGTAGAGAGACATAGATGTTGAATGCAGACGATGTGCACAGGCTGGAAAGAAATTAAGTGAGCCTGCTTCACTGGATTTGTAATATTAGTATCCATAAATGATAAGGGACAAACAAGTTGAGAGAAAACCTAAATATCAGAGGAATCACATGTAGTGTATAAGAGGGAAGATATATGATAGTGTATAAGAGGGAAGATATATGATGCTAATGGATGACAACAGTTAGGTAGAGAAGTGCTAGACTATCCAAGTGGAAGAAAAAAGTAGAAAAGATAGACCAAGGAAGACATGGGCAGATGTAGTGAAAGCTGATCTCAGGAATTTGAACCTCATGTAGATGACAAAGGAATACAAGTGGTGAGACACTATACTGGAGATAACCCACCCAATGCATGTAAGCATAGGAAAACAGACAACAGCATAGGTGAAGAGAAGGAGGAGGAGGTGATAGTGGTAATTCTTACTCTTCCTTTCATTATTAATGCAGCAAGCTGGCAGAATCATTAGCACACAAGGCAAAATGCTTAGTGGCAATTCATCTGTCTTTACATTCTGAGTTATAATTCCGCCAAGGTTTGACTATGCCTTTCACCCTTTGGGGTCAATAAAATAAGTACCAGTCAAGTGCTGGGGTTGATGTAATTAACCAACTCTTCCCCCTAAAATTGCTGGCCTCATGCCAAAATATATAGATATATTTATCATCGTAATTGTAACTTCCATATTTTCTCCAACACCTTGAATTTCTCTCACTCTCTCTGTCTCCCCGCCACCAGTACAGCTTCCATAGAGCCAGATTCACTGAAGATCCACCCTCTTATATCACTCCCCAGTGGTCTCTTATTTTAGAGGGGTTGGCAAAAGAAATGTTCTTGCTCTAGAATTTAGTGAAGTTTTCAACTGTGCTTGGCATGCAAATCCATCAAAACCTATGGGCTCCACCCACCTCTCAGTACACCACTGTGGTAAATACCCCAGGATTTAGTTTTGTCCCCCACTCTCTTCTTTCTATACATCAATGACCCTGCCTCCATATCCAACAATACCCATTCTTATGCAGATAACCCAACCCTTCATTCTTCTCAAACTTTCCCTGACCATACATCATCCACACACACCCTACACACCATATGCCAAACCAGCACTTTCCATGAATGAACAACTTGAAAGTATCCTCCAATGGGGCCATGCCAACCATGTCCCTTTTAACAACAAATAAACTCAAGCACTACTCATATCAAGAAAATACCGCCACACTACACCCCCTTCTGAACATGTACTGCACCCAGCTAAGACCCTTGCAATCATTCCAAATTCTAGGCCACACTATCAGAGGATCTCACTGGTGAAAATACATATTTAGCATAGCTTGGACTGCATCCCAAGACTAGCCCTTATCTTCAGGTCCAGAATGTATTTCAGCCCCTAATAGCCGCTGATACTCTACAAGGCTCAAGTGAAGCCCACAATGGAGTACTTCTCCCACATCTGAAACAGTGTAACTGCTATGCATACAGTGATCTTGAACCACATCCAGAGAAGGGCCACTCAACTAGGTGGTATTTAATCATTAATGGACCCATACCAGCCTCTGACACACAGTCATGTGGTTTCCTTTGGCTCTCTCTTTTCTATCACTACTATAAGTCAGTTCCTCCTAAGAGCTAACTGGTTTCATACCTCCACTACTTAAACACCACTGACTCACCACCACTCATGCCTCTTTTGTCCAGTCCCACCCAGTCTTGTACTAACCACTATGCCATGTCCTGTTTCCTCAGATAATCAACTATTTGAGATCTCCCTGCTCCAGTGCACTTTGAAACCAGAACTGAAAGAGGCAAATATACTAACAATAAAATACCATTTCTGCTGCAACCTTTAACCACACACAACCACTCTTACATCCTGATAGTCTTAATATAGTCAAAGAAGTTTTGTAAACATGTGTGTTACATGTGTGTGCATGAGAGAGTGGAGGTATGTTTATGTATACATGTAATACATGTATACAGAAACTCTGACAGTCTTGGGGAATGTTGTATTAGTTAAAGTGGGAAGAGGTGAATATGTTTTTATATTTTTCATTTGCAATTAATTAACTTCTAACAGTTGGAAATAGAATGGAACAGACTAACATACTGTGCAGCCTGTATTTTCTTTAGGTAATTGAAAACAACACACATACAACTCACATTCTACACAAGTGCTGCTCATTAATATAACATAACACACAAAGCACATACTCTACACTATCATTGTCTAACACTAAAGCACATAACACCAATCACCAACCAAAAATACTAACACCACCCAACAAAATGAGAATTCACATTGTACATCTAATCAATAAAAAGACTAAACACTAAAATAACACCAGAAACAAATAAACCCCAACAACACAGTAAAACTGGTGTATACAAACACAATTCTACATCCCCAGAAAATGATGCTGCACACACCTCAGGAACACAAAGATGCACTTGGTGGTGTGACAGAAACTTGCATAAAACTGTTGAAAACAACTACAACAATCTGTAAAAAACAAGGCAAGACAATAGACCATATAGTTTCAGGATGCTCCACCTTGGCTCCAGTCGAATATAAAGCTAGGTATGATTAAGTTGGCCAACACATTCACTGGACATGCAAACATTAGGGTGCAAATCCTAGGTATCAGGTTGACACCCAGCAAGGAGGAGGAGGAGGTCATATTCGAATTTAAATATCATTTGCAATAGAGCTTGCATACTTCTTGACCTGTTTAAAGCACCAACGGCATGTGCTACCTTAGTACAGCTGAGTAATTAATTCAATACAAGAATAATAAATCAATAAACAGATAAGAAGAGTCAATAACCATTGTGATTGTTTGGGGGATGAAAAGGGAATTATTCTTCTTAATTTTTCAGAATATGGCAGTACCATGAAGAGCAAGCTGTACAGAGACACTATAAAAAGTTTAGACAAGCTATTAGGAGGAAGAGAAAAAAGAACCTGCAAATGATCCACATTCACCCTGACAATGCATGACCACACATGTCTTTGGCAACAAATCAGACAATTGGCAAATTCAGCTGATCAGTGGTCCCCCATACCTTCCAACTTCCATCAGCTTGGTCCAGAGACAATAATCTGATGACACAGATGAGGTGAAAATGGCAGTGAAATGGGTACGAAGTGCACATCTGAAAATTTTCAAAGAAGATTTAAGAGTTGAGTTCAGCAATGGTGCAAATGCATCACTTATGATGGAGACTATGTTGTGCAGTAGCTTTATATAGAGAAAGAGTTAGTATACCAACATATACTATTTGAATGATGTATGTCTCTGAATAAAAAAAGTTATGTCCACTTTTGCATTACTTTCAATAAATTCGCCTATTAAGACATTAAAAATTTGAACAAATACAAATACAGATGAATTACACAAATATTTCCCAGATAACCACAGATATAGGAAAATATTTAATAGATGTTCAGTGAAAGTTTCATACAGCTGCCACCCTGACATGAAAAATATCACTCACAAGTCACATCAGGCACCCACTCCAGGATGCATGATTAGCTCAGTGGTTTATGAAACTGAAGTCACTACAGTGCTCCAAAATAAGGAAACTCAAAGGACATTGGTATATGTGAAAGTGATTTTAAAAAAAGATATGCTAACCACCAGTCTTCTTTCTGACATAGATAAGAAGAAAGCCATGAAGTGAGCTAGGCATATCTGAGACCTGAAGGCCATCTAAACACCACACACCAAGTGGAACACTGAGGAACAATCCATGCCATAAGTTAATGGATCAAAGAGATGCAGGCTTTGTTTAGCCAAAAGATCTAGCATCCTTTTTAGATCTAAGAACACTACTGACCTACTAAATTCCAAATCTGAGATGTTTATTAAATGTAAGCATCTGGACAAATTTCTTTTATTGAACTGGAAAACACAAGTCTCCTGATTAAGCATGTAGTCTCACAAATTTTGACCTTCTCCATGTTGAATTAATTTGCACCAGCCATATTAGTTCTGATTCGAACAGGCCAAAGGGACGCAAAAACATAACTCTTAATTTTCATTTTTTTCTTTAACTTTCCTCTTGTCTTATTTCATGTTTTCTCAAAGACCAGTGTACTTTCTTGTTTTATTTTCCAAAAAAAAGCACCTTTCTAATTTTTTTCAAAAAAGACCAGCTGTTATATATTTGAGTCTGAAAGATTGTTTGGAAACATGGCATGCTATACAAGCTTGTCCAACAATTGTGTTTTCACAGCAGGAAACTAATAGTAGCTCAAATTTAAATTCTGTGCATATTAAATGATATTTATCTCTCACTGGATGGAGTACTTTTTTGCTCTTTTTTCCACCAATAACAAAACAGAGCCCAGGCAGGGTGAAATCACATGATCTGGGAGTTCTGGCACCCATAGACAATTCTTGTGTGCTAACAATATAAATCTGAGTACTTGCATCAATATGAGAGGTCCTCTCAAGGTAAATAATGCAGTATTCAGTATTCTAACACAACATTCATGTTAAGTTGGATATAAAGATTGCTTTTTGGTATTAATACTGCTTCTGTCACTTAATTATATATCATCATCATCATTTAGCATCTGTTTTCCATGCTAGCATGGGTTAGATGGTTTGACTGGAGATTGGCAAGGTGGAGAGCTGCACCAGACTCCAGTCCATTTTGGCTTGGTTTCTACAGCTGGATGCCATTCCTAACACCAACCACTTCAGAGAGTGTACTAGGTGCCTTTAACGTGTCACCGGCACGGGTGTTTTTAACATGTCACCAGCATATATATATATGTGTCTGTGCATATACTATACAAATAAAAGCAAATAATGGCAACCCACACCCACAAAGGTGACAGACTGCCACTCAAGTAAGATCAGGGAACCCACAACTCTAAGCAACCTCCAATCCTGGTACTTTTGAACGTCTTTGTGGGCACTTCTGGTCCCAACTGAGTCATGAAGGTCCCCACATGTTCTTACTAGCAATCCCATAAATGTTCATCAACTGTTAACAAGGAAGGTCCTCATCAAAAGTCTGTTTCAGATCATAACATTAAATTGAGAAACTTACTGTTCCACTTTCCTACAGTTGAAGGACTCTATCAAGGTAAGCTCTTCTTTGTGCATTTTATGTATCTTCACTGAGTTTATCCCTTTCCAGTCTTCATTTCTACCCCATTATCTTGTAACAATGGGGTAGTAATACTGGTTTTGGCCTCCAGCCAGCTCTTGAGAGAGACTGACGAGGCAATTTCTTCTGCTACCCTCAGAGTTGCAACTGATGGTACCCAAGAAACAACAGTTTCCAGTGCCTGCTGTTGTCCACTATCCACTTCTGTTGTGGTCCACTGCTTTCTTTTCTCCTCTGCTTCTCTTCTGGCCAGAAAACCTTGTGACCTACATCACCTGTCTGACTGCCTTTCTGCACCTACAATAGGATACAACTCTGGAATAACCTTATTGTTTTTTGGAATTACCAGATCCTATGTCTATGTAAACCCACACCTGAACACATGTACTGCATAATACCTTTGTCCTCACCCAATACTTGGACTGTGCCACAAAAGTGTCTCCCTTTTTGTCTCCATTATGGTGCTTTGTCATATAGTATATGTGGTAGCCACTTTGGATATGAAAATGTAATGAATGTAAATATGATTTTAAAGTTTGTGAAACAAACCTCTTCTTTCTGTTGTCTACTTTTTAAACAAAGAATACATTTGGTGTTTAAAATGTGTTTTGAAGGGAGACTAAAAAGGAAGCCTTCACACTCTGAGATAAGGATTACAATGATAACAACAACAATGCTTTTTTTATATTTTTAATAATGATTTCTTTAATAATAATAATAACCCTTTCTATACTGGGCACGAAAGCCTGAAATTTTGGAGGGAGGGGAGTAGTCAATTTTATCGACCCCTAGTTAGTAACTGGTACTCACTTTATCGACCCCAAAAGGATGAAAGGCAAACTAGACCCCGATGGCATTTGAACTCAGAACAAAAAGTCGGAAGAAAGGTCACTAAGCATTTTTCCTGGCATGCTAACAATTCTGCCAGCTTGCTGCCTTTGTAATAATAATAATAATAATAATAATAATAATAATAATAATAATAATAACAACACGTTTAAGAACACTGGGGACATTTAACATGTGAGCATGATAAAACATTGCTCTGAAATCTATCCAAAAACATCGGGAGTAAAAACAACAAATGAAACCAAAAAATAACTGACAATGTGTTGGACTATACCCAAATAAGTAATACTCATTAAAATTTATTTCTATTTACCAATTGAAATGATGTATTATAACTGTGTATTATTTCCATCATTCACACAACACATGTAAACACACTCGCCACATTATGGTTCAAATCAACAACAGACCGTCTACATCCCCAACCATCATACACAAAAAAAAAAAAAAATTAAAAATAAATTTAATAATACCCGTATTATTCAACCCAAGAATAACAGATGGGAAGTCCATACTTTAAACTTATTAGAAAAAAGTACGAAAAATTACACATGCAAAACCCTTTCACACCAGAAATGAACGAACTGGTACCCTATGAAAATGATGACCGTCAAAATAATGGGCCGGACGTTATTCCTCATGCCCCGCAAATCAAATCAAAAAGGCATAAATGGACACGAGAGGAATACATGCTTATTTTACAGCAGTGCTCTACCCACAGAACGAAAATAAAACAACATTCACATATAAAATCTGGAAGAAGAGTTGGATAAATTTATGGATAAATTTATGAACCCTAATAAACTAGCCAACATAAAAAGATACATTCTCAAAACAAAAAAAAAACCCCCAGAAATTGAAATAGAGCACTTAAAAGGAAAAATATCAGGAAAACGCAAATAGCGGCCATAGAACAATACCTAACAATAACATAAGTACTGGGATTGTAAAATACGAAGAAAGACCTAACATGTGTAAGTAACGCAACACAACAAACCCAAACCCTATTAAAAAAAGTGTAATGATGACTAAAATGCACCAAACCAGAACACAGACAAAAATATAAACGAGAAGGAATGCAGAACAAACCTAAAAGCCGGAAACAATGAAGGCAGAAACCATGATTATAATACTTTAAAAATAAGTATAATCAAGGAATTAAAAGCCACAGAACTCAGTATGGACCACTGATTGTCCCTCCCAAAAATTCAAATTGATAATAAGACAGCAACAATAATAAATAGGATAAACCTGGTTGTCATGGAACTAATCACAACAGAAACAAATGTCAATATGACCAGATTAAATTAAATAATATATGCAGCAGCCTCTGTGGCCACAAAAGAAATTGGATACTCCTTCAAATCCATCCAAATAGGAGTATCACAACCTAAAAAAAAATGCAATGGAAAAATAATATCCAGAAAAAAACTAGAAAATAAAAGAAAGGAACTATTAATCCTTAATGAATTTAGTAGACAAACAACACTGGGGACATTTAACATGTGAGCATGATAAAACAACAAAAAAGAATGAAAAATACTACAGAAATCCAAAATAACCAAATAAGGTATAATTGAGGTAAAAGAACAACTAAAGCAAGATATCTTTGCCAAAGCACAAAGAATTCACCGGTATGAGAAACGCCAACAGTTCTTTGAACAAAACAAACAGTTCACCTCCAATCCAAAACGATTCTACCAAGATTTTCATAAAAATAAAATAGAGATCAATGCAGCACCAACAGCAGAAGTGGAAGAATTTTGGAAAGAAGTATGGTCGGTGAAGGAACAACCCCAGTGAAGGATCTATTAAAACAACAAACACAACACCTATAACAATGGAAGAGATCACCCAGGCACTGCAAAAAATAAGCAATTGGAAGCCACTCAGGCATGACAAGATTTCCAATTTCTGGTTAAAATATTTAACAGGGATACATAAAGTGCTGGCCGAAAAATTCAATGAGACATCTAAATGGCTCACAGAAGGGAAAAAACATCCTAATTCCCAAATCCACAAAACTACAGACCCATAACATGTCTCCCTACGACTTACAAAGCCTTAACTACAATAATATCGCAGAGAATGAGCAGACATCTGGAAGAAAGCAACTTGTTTCCAGAAGAACAGAAGGGATGCTGCAAAGGCTAGATCGATTATTGATCAATAAAGCGATAACTGAAGACAGCCGAAAGAAAAGGAAGGGTCTAAGCATGGTTTGGATCGATTATCGAAAGGCTTTTGACAGTATTCCCCACTCACGGATCCTGGAAACACTAGCATGAACAAGGTAGTACCAACGATAATAGAATATATAAAACATGCCATGAATAAATGGCAAACAGTGCTGCAGCTCCAGACAAAAGAGGGAATCATAAAAAGTAAAGCCATCCCCATTAGAACAAGAATATTTCAAGGAGAGTCGCTCTCTCCGCTATTTTACTGTCTGACACTAGCACCTTTAACTGACATGCTAAACAGAACTGGATGTGGATACAAATGCTACGGTAAAACAATCAACCATCTCTTGTACACGGATGATCTGAAATTGTATGCTGCAAATGATAAGCAACTGGAAACATTACTACAGACTGTGCATAGATTTACCAAAGAAATAAACATGAAATTTGGCTTAGAAAAATGTGCAAAAGCAACCTTGAAAAGAGGAAAACCAGTTAAGACTAACAACATCATACTAGATAAAGAAAATGAAATAAGAGAATTAGACAAAAACCAGATAAACAAATACCTAGGAATCAATGAAATAGATATGGTACAACATACACAAATGAAAGAGAAGATAAGGAAGGAATACAAAAGACGAGTCAGATTAATACTTAAAACAGAGGTCAATGTGAAAAAAAAAAGATAATAGGTATCGATACTCTAGTTGTCCCAGTTATAAGTTACAGTTACAATATTCTTAATTGGACACTACATGAACTTATCAAACTAGACAGGAAAACAAAAAAAATAATGACGGCATTTAGAATACACCACCCAAAATCTGACACAAAAAAGTTATATATACAACGAATTGAAGGCGGTAGATGCCTGATATAACTAGAAAACTACTATAAAAGAACCACCATATGATTACAGAAATATCTAACTGAGAACCAGGGAAAACTGGTACAAACAGTCACAAAACATGAGCAAAACAAAAAACTGTTTTCTGTCTTTAAGGAAGCTGAAAAATACAAGAAAGAAGTTATAGTACCTGACAACTATGAAGAACAAACAACAAAAACTGTAAAGCAACTGAAACTGGAACAAAAAAATGCCATGATAAAACGATGGCAATAAAAACCCTTAAATGGCAAATACCGGAATAAGTTAAACAGAAAAGTAATAAATAAAGTAAAAACCCAACAATGGTTGAGAAGCTCAGGACTCAAAGCAGAGACTGAAGGATTTTTAATTGCAGTCCAAGATCAAAGCCTCCATACCAGAAACTATCAGAAGCATATAATGAAGAAAAATATTATAAGTAATTGCAGAATATGTGGTGATAGGGAAGAAACAATAAATCATATCGTCTCTGGCTGCCCAGTGCTGGCTAAGGAATATATCCACAGACATGACAAAGTTGGGACCTATTACACTGGAAGCTATGCCAAAACTATGGAATGCCACAGAGGAAAGATGGTATAGGCATACCCCAGAAAAGGTCTCAGAAAATGACAAAGCAACCATACTCTGGGATATGCCAATCCACACAGATAGGGAGATCAAAGCCAATAGACCAGAGAGATCATCAAGAAAAAAAATGCTTTCTCATTGAAGTATCAATCCCAACAGATGACAAGAAACAGAAAAACTCTCAAAATACAAAGATCTGGAAATAGAGATAACCTGAATGTGGAGCCTAAAAACAGAAATAATCCCTATGATAGTAGGTGCATTAGGTATGATAATAAAAACATACAGACAAATAAATAACCAAAACACCAGGACTTACAAATATGTATAACATAGAGAAAATAGCACTACAAGGCACTGCACACATCCTACGCAAAGCACTATCAATACAGTGAAAATAACACCAAAATAAACCACAGCACATACCCCAGGCGCACAGAGCTGCACTCGGTCATGCAGTGAAGGCACGTGACAAAAATAAACTACTGAACAATAATAATAATAATAGTTTCTATACTGGGCACAAGGCGTAACATTTTCGGGGATAGGGAGAGTCGATTCAATCGACCCCAGTATTCAACTAGTACTTATTTTATCGATCCCGAAAGGATGAATGGCAAAGTCGACCCCGGCGGCATTTGAACTCAGAACGTAAAGTCGGAAGAATTGCCGCTAAGCATTT
>JAOPUL010004099.1:111717961-111728554 GCA_027564515.1 Octopus rubescens
GATTCTTGACCCCAGATACTTGAAGACATCTGTTCGGGGAAGCTCGGTATTGTCGACAGTAATGGAATCCTGCACCCACTTTCTTCTCTCTGCCTTGCAATTTGTTGGAATAACTGACACTTGAAAATTCGTCTTTAATATTCTTGCTAAGAAACAGATTTTCCTGCTACAGAAAGAAGGTAATCAACTGTGAAAATAATTTCTTCTAACAATGAGCAAGATTTAATGGTTTATTTACATCAACCCTCTTATGTTACCATTGAAAATGTAAATAACTTCAGAAAGAACATGAAAAGAAAAATGAGTGTGGGATCTTCAAAGAGAATAATAGATTCATACTTGTGGATTATTCAAGAAACTCTCTTTGTTGTTAATACAACCACCACAGCTTCCAGGTTTTTTCCATTCACCATTTCCAGTTCCTTCAGACCAAGTCTTTCTTACTGAGAAAATAGATGTGTTGACAACTCTACAGATCGCAACATTAACAAAATGTTTGCAAAAATCTTCAAAAGTCATCCTGAAAAGAAGGAAATTTAAAATAATAATAAGTAGTAACAGAAAAGTATTAATTAAAACGATCATATATTAATAAATCAAAGATAAAACTGAATCAGGGTCTTTTATTGATTTTATGTCTTGTTAAACATTAGGATTAAAGTATGTGCCAGATTGCTAAATCAACTCAATCCAGTACAAAAAAATAAATATCAAATAGGTTATACAGACAAACACATCAATGTAACAATTTCTCAATGAATCTTTATTAGAATTTGCATACATTTCCTAATGCATGCATGCACACACACACACACACATACCTTTCAGTTTGACAAACTGTTATCATAGCAATTGCTAGACATCAGTATTTATAAATAGTCTTTTGGTTTCTGTTTTCAACAAATGCTTTGTTATGAATGAGATTGTCTTTCCAACACTAGACCAAAGTCTAAAAATCTGCTACAAATCAACTTAAGTTTAACATAACTAAACAAAGTTCTGTTTCCATATATTTGGTAATGGGACAATTCTATACATATATATATATCAAAACAACAGTTTAGTGCCACAACTTCAACTTTGTTTCATCATAATTTTTTTAATAACGCGTATTTTTTATGACAATTTTCAGCATATTTAGGTTACAATCATATTGCTAAAGTTTTTTAAAAACTGTTTTGTTATTTTTTTCTTTTCGTTCAGAAAGAAAAAAATCTAACTTTTTATCCATTGAATAACTTGCTCATTATAGATGCATTTATTTTTATTCACAAAATTAATCATTTAAGTTTAACATAAACAAGTTTCCAAGTATTTGGCACCCGGGCAAAGACATGCTATGTAACTCTGCTAGTACGCATGAATGAAAGAACATAAATGAGTGAGCATGTGTACAGACATATCAGTAAACACTTTTAAATTCATAGTTGTAAGAAGCAGTGTGTATATATAAAGGTTATGAAATGTTATGAGCAGTTGATGTAAGAAAAGAGTCACAAAATATATACAATAGCAATCCACACATTTGCCTTTTTACATTTCAATAACATTTCTTTTGACATTTCTCTTTATGATGCCCTTTAAAGGGAGGAACATTTTAAACATAGGCTTATGTTTGAAGGATGGCTATTATTAACTTCATATGTGAGTTACAATAGAATATGATGAAAGGGAGTAAAACAAGCAGGGCTATGTTTTATATGTTGCCCTCCTCCCATCAGCATTCTGCTACATAGTCAGAAGAAATATTATCCCAATATCATTCAAAATACTTACAAATGAAAACTAGAAAATTTTTGTGATCAGTACATTTCATACTTCTATTACAGTGGCCAATATGTGAAAGAAATTGTGTTGCTATTCTAGTGTGTGTATTTATGTAATTCTATAGCATTTCATTTTTGTTTAACAAAATTTTCACTCAGCAATTGAAATTCTAAACAGAGCCAAGTCATGCTCTTAATAATCTAAATAACTTAATATAAAGAAACAATAAAATTTTAAAAACAAAAATTTTTTTTATTGCTTAATCTTTGATAAAAGTTCAAGGTGTTGTAGGAATCACATCTCCACAACATTTGTATTATCTGGTTACATCTATCATATTTGGAAATGCTTTGATTCAGTTGAATATAGCTACATAGAATTCTGAATTTAGAATCTTACCAAAATTCGCCATCATCTTCAAATGTTAATCCAATTTTACTTCGATCATTTTTGTCAATTTTTTGCCATTCTGATGAGCTGGAGAGAAAAAAGTAAAGAAAATCCTGATGATACTAAAAACAAAAGTATACCAAGGACAGATGTCCAGACAAGTAATTCAATAAATATGAATTTCTTAATAAATAGATTTTCAAATGTATTTAAAAATGCAATTTAGACCAAGTGTCTAAATTGCATTAACATTTAAACTTCGATATAATTTAAAATAACATAATCAGGTTTACAGAGAAGAGGACAATAAGGTATTGAAACTGAGTTGCAGACACAGTTCTCTCTAAACTGTGCTCATTTGTGTGTACACATGTTTTACAACTAAGGGAATGGAAAAATTAAGGTTTTTCAAGATGAAAACAGATGTTTTTAATTGAAGAAATTTGAGCAATAGTTACTCACATGATAGGTACATAATACAAAATTGTGTGCACACCCATAACAGAAAAAAAATAGATGGAACATTGGTTGCAGGCTTAATTTAACTAAACAACAACAATGATGTATATCATTAGAGTGTGGCAGTTGTCAGGTAAATGTCAAATGTCATAAGTTTGCACCCGACTACAACACTTTGTTGCATATTTTATCAGAACATAACTCTGCTCCTCCTTTTTACATAGTTGACTCTCAAAACAGCTTCCACACCTACTTCACAGTTGAATAGTTAACAGTAGAAAGGGTATTTAACTGTAAAAAAATTACACCAACAAAAACCCTCCTACTTATCCACATCAATGTAGAAACTAGTTAAAGCTAATCTTTTTCTTAATCACAATGATCCACAGAGTTGGTGCCTATCTCGAGTTTCTGATGTGTTAAGTGAATGAGAGATAAATCTCAATAAGATCTTGCAAGAGGATGTGAACTTAAAACTGGAAGACAATAAATCACTGAATCTTACAATGTTTTCATTGCTTACAGTAGTGTGAAATACACTAACTACCCCACCCCCATGACATTTATTTAAAATTAGTTAAACTTGGCTATTGAAATTTAAGCCTCTTGGTTACACATATTACAATGTCACATAATTTTTAGCCAGTTGTCCAACTCAGCTATTTGCAATTTCATTAAGGAACAAAAACTGAATAGAGAATATTTTTATGTGCAATATTGTAATACACATTTAAATTTCATTTGATGACCTTTGAAGATAAAAGTTAACATCTACATAAGTAATAAAAAAAATAGTATAGATAGAGCATTCAATGCATATACAGTTGGTCTCAGTAGCTTTCTGATTGTTTATTCATTGGTCAGAAACTGTTCAGCTCTAGAGTAAAAGTAATTCAAATCAGTTTTTGTTTTTTAAAACCAAAAACTCAATCTTAAAATCAATGATATAATAGAGAACAAAATAAAAATTAATAATTTCTTAGTTTAGTATTATCACTGACAGTAAATTTCATGTGCAGTGTTCTTGATAGTCAACTGAAAGAATGTCACTCACCCATCACTAAAGGCTCCTTTCCATTCACATTGACCCCATGGATTGCGAAGACGAACCATCGGCATCTTCTCCCTTCCAAACATCCCAAACAAGCCTGAACCTTCTAAATGGATATTCTTAACACAAGTAACTCCATAAGCATGGCCTTTCACCAAACCAGAATCCAAAGTGGCTTCCATTTCTTCACTAGATGCTGCCTAAAACAGATATATACATAGACATGAAAAAAAGAACCACCAGCAATGATAACATATAAAGCTTTGGCTAAAAAATAAAAAAAGGCAACAAGTCCAACAGACCAAAGAGTTTCATGAGTTGGTGAGAAGTAAATGTCTTCTGGGATAAAACACTTGGTATGAGATAAGAATTTTCATCAAAATTGTAGAGATAAAATTAAAGTCAACACTTCATGATTTAAACTCAGACTCTAAAGGAATGGAAACTAAATGCTATAAGGCTTTCTACTATTTCCACCTCTAACTTTCAAACTAGCAACAATTTCTAATTTAGATACAAGGCCAACAATTTTGAGAGATAGAGGAGTTAATCACTACCATTGATCCCAGTACTTGACTGATACTTTATTTAACTGCCTCCAGAGAGATGAAAAAATAATAACAATAACAATCTTCATTAGCCATAAGGGCTTGAAGAGATACATAAAAAATATGATAAGTTGCGGGATAGGAACAGATAAACTATACAAAGACAAAGAGATGCATAAATAGATGAATATAAAACTTGCATATAAGTAATATAAACTTTGCATATAAATAAATAAACTACAATAAAGCAATAATTAAAACAAGATAGAATTAGAATAAAAAAAGAAAAATTACTGACTAGGTTAGATTAACAGATCTCTACATCTGTACCTTCCAGCCCACTAATTGTTCATCTTGTCTTGTGTATCCAAAAGTATCAGTCAACATTTTTTGAGTCAGTTGGAGTTGAAAAACACCAACATCTTTGCAATAAGATTGTTTTAATTCATTGCAGTGTTTCAGTTTCATTTTTAATAACAAGCTATCGTTTGCACATTACCTGTATTCCAAACTTTACTGTGCCTGTGTTATTTTTTACATTATCCCTGACACCACAGATGTCTGATTTTTTAAGGAAAGTGAACCTCAGCTTTTCATCTGTCTCTTCCTCTTTGTTATTTTTCTGAAGAGGGCATCATTGTTTTTGTGGAAGATGCTTCTTCCTCATCCATTTTAGTCATTTTATGTTGATTTCTATATTTGAGATTTTTTCTTTTTTTCTCTTAGTGTTTTTTTTTCAACAGTTTCTACACATTTCTCCATAATCATTGTTTCTTCTTTGTTACACAAAGATGGAGTGGTACTACTGGTTGCTACTGTTAAAGCACATAGTGTGTGCAGGCTTGTTTCTAGGACTAGGTACAAAGTGATTTCTCCTGCCATTCCTGGAGTTTTCACTGGTGGTGCTCCAGAAACTGTGCTAGAGGAGGAGATCCCCTAACTCAGTGCCCTGCTTAGTCAGTCTCTGGTGTCTATAGCAGTGAGAGTGAACCAATTTTGTTTGTTTTGTATCCTTATTATCCTCGGAACTGCAACCAATTGTGCTGTAAGAACAACAGCAATTGCTATCTGTCTTTTTTGTTTTTTAGTTTTAGATCTTCTGAGCAGAAAGCCCTCAGATGATTTTTACTACTATATATATATAGCAATTAGTCCTTTCCTGCTCTACTGGTCTGATTGACTACCTCTCCATTCACACAATGGAGTATAACTGGGGTATAACCTTGACATCAGGACCTTTATGTCCATGCCAGCAGATTCCATCCGACCACATGTTGTTGGAAGTCACCTCCACACACACACAGCCTGCCAGTATCAAGTTATAAAGGTGACTATGAACCAAGAGTCAGCCTATATATCAGCAGCAACATTTTGCTAACAGACATAGTGCTTGATCTGAAATAATAGGAAGATGTTTCTATATGCCCTGTCCTTTTTAAGAGAGCATATACACTGCCACACATCGACCAAGGCTCTATCGAACTCCTCTTCTAAGTGCATAAGAAAACCCCCTAGTGGTATGTCACTTCCCCCTTACACTTTCTTGGGTAAGTTCCTTAGAGAAGGAGGCACTGTCTTTTCTGACATACCTTTTCTATACGTATTCTTTTACCAGAAGTTGTCTCATATTCGCTTTCTGATTTGCAACACTAGTAAAACATGAATTGTTGTTGTTTTTCCCTTTTATTATTGTCATTTAAGTTTTTATTTCCACCACTTTTTCCAAGGTGCTTTTCAATTTGTAATTGGTTGTGTCTATAACTGTCATTTTCTTTCTTTATCTTTTTTTTTTATTATCTTCTCTTTGTGTTGTCAGTATTCTGAGTGGGGGAAAGGTAGGAAGTAGAGCATTCCCTGGTGTTGCTATTATGGCTGACACCTCCTCCTACTAATACATTTGTGGCCAATTTAGATCACAAATAAATAATGCAAACAGGTACCATACAAAAATATTTATACAGTTAAAAACAATGTTGTTTAGACAAACCTTTGTTTCACCTTAGATAATGGCCTAGATGATTAAATATTCAAACTCTTTATTGATAGAAAGAACAACAACAACAAAAAAAGGATAAAAAAACTTTTTTTCCATCAAGTGATCCCAGAAAAATAATATCTTCTAAACAGATTTCTGTGAAACACAGCTGATCACAGTAAACAACAAGAACAACTATAATAATAATTTATTATATACACAGGAAACTTCCTATTCATATGAAAAGGCCAATGGAATTAATATGACATTGCTATTAAGTAGAGATTTGCGAAGTTTTGTGACAGTAGGATCTGATGTATGAGATTTTCTGGATCGCAAAGCAATGTGTCAATACATGTCTAGGGAAAAGTATGCAAGGAAGTATAATGTCACACTTACCCCCATAGATACCAAAAAGAGGCATGTAAATGTTAATGGAAGGTCGCTTAATGCATGCAGAGGGACTACTCCATGAAGGATCAACAGGTATATAGTTGAAAGCATGATAGGATACGAATGCAAGGAAAGTTGGTAAACCATCATAGCCGCTAAGATGTTTAAAATATCCAGCAAAGTAAGGCACACACTAGTCACTTACATAGTCAATCTGGTCATTGATGTTGTTAAGCCCTAGGTGAGCAGATATGTGATATGTTAAGCCCTATCAAGCAGATATGTGATCAAGGAATGTGATATGACCAATGATTGCTGTATCAGTATCATCATCAACAGCTATAAGATGATAGAAATAAACAACTACAGAATATATGTGAAAGGAACCTGTGAAACAGAAAGTTTGAGGAAGACATGGGAAGTGATGAAGACTGATCTCAAGAGAGTGAACCTCAAGAACAAGATGGCAAAGAAATACAAGAGGTCAGAAGCTGTATTGAAGAAGACTCGTCCAACTTATGCAAGCACAGAAAAATGGGTTGTAAAATGATAACAACGATGAAGATGAAACTAATAAATCCTGTTTGTAATTTACAGTTCCACTTAACAGACATAAGGTAAGCATAAAAACACTCTCAAAGACATGAATTGACCTTAAACTACTGTGAACCCAAAACTCCACAGCTTCTAAGTTGCTATGGACTGAAGCTACTGCAAACCAAATCTGCTGTGGACCTTAAACCTCTGCCAATTCAAACGGTTATGCTTAGGCAAAAGGTTTTATGTGCTCAAACTATCACAGATCTAAATGCATGAGCTAGACAACTGTTATGCCTCTAATTAAATGTGGATCCAAAGCAAGACCTATGCTACCATGTTCATATGCTTCATATTCAAATTATCATGAACCTTAAACTGCGACAAACCAAAAGTGCAACTTACAGGAATTGAGGCTGCCATAAGAGAACTACGATCCATCTCTTTTTTCATGCGTTCAAATAATGCAGTTCTCTCCTCTATTTTCTCTGCTACTTCCATTTCCTTTAAGTTCATGGTATCAGACACACCTCCTGTGAAATCTTCCAGAGCTTCAGCAAGTTCTCCACCATCAAGGACTTCATAATTTCCAAACAACCTTAAAATAAAAATAAAATATAACTAAAACTATGAGTGAGTCCCAAAATGATATTGGTCCATGGGGTGCACAAGATATTTTCTTCATATGATGTTAGTGAAGCAGACTCATTTCTCCCAAGTTACACAGAGTAGATCTCAAAATCAACACTACACGTTAATGAACATACAGTGGGCCAGCAATGTAGAACGGGAAACTTTACAATGTACAATGCTATTTACTGACCATACACACACACACAAACACACACCAGCATAAATATACATAAATATACAGGTTCAAACTTGTCCACCCTGATCCCCCACCCCTTCGATGTAACTTCAGAACTCCTGCAGATTGTCCCCTGGGTAGGTAATGCATGCATACAAATGTAGTATATAAACATGAGGTGTTGACACACAATAATAGTAAATATTACATAGGTGCCACAGTTAACCCCGAGAAACAATGCATTTCTTTGCATAAAACACTTCTCTAGCCTGAGACTCATGCACTCCATTTCACTGGCTGAATAGATTCATGATTTGGATGTTCACAAGATAAACTATAAATTGAAATATCCGGCACTGCGATGTACCATACTGTGCTATGGAGGTAGACGTTCATGTGAGTTATGTACAAAAGTGGGGTTAGTGATTGTATTGGCTAATAGTAGATATCTTCTTAATAAATGTAGTGTATTGAGAATTTGCAGTACCCACCATAAGAGTAAAATTTTCCAGAATTACTGGACTGGGAACTACCTGAACTATGAGGAGGTGCACTAGTGGTGGCCTTACATTGATATAGGATTAATAGCCATGCTATTGTCATGTTTTTTTTTACACTCAGTATGATTTAATAATACTCTCAACCTGAACAACCTTGTGTGTATATCTATGTACAAACCCTTTTTCCATCCTATCCACCTATGTATATCTGTGCTTGCATCAGCAACATTTTGTTATGGAGTACCAAATTGTGACTGTATTTGAAACAACAAGATGCATGATAATGGAGAACGTGATACACCCAGCAGCCTGAAAATCATCTGATCAAGGAAGTACAATGCTCAGAACAATAACCTGGATTACACATAATACACTCTTCCATGGAATGCAATGTGTATCCTCTACAATTGCAAACATGGAGGCCTAGTAACTTACTGGACTCAACAGAATTACATAATATACCTGGGTAATCAACCATTGTTTTGTGAAAACCAACAAACTTATACACTCACATGCAATGGTGGGAATGCATGCAGGCAAGGTAGAGGAGTAGTAGTAACTTAAGAAGTCTGGTTGCCATATAGTGTGATAATGAGAAAGGAGTTTGTACATGAATGTATGTATCACTATGTGCATATTGGTACATAGATGAATGTATATGTATGTGTGCGTGCATGTCTGCACATCTGTATATATGCGTAGATACTTAGCTTCAACAGAGTATGTGTGGGAGTAGGTAATGGTCTATGGAATGGCTAATGTGTGTGAGTGAAAGGTTAGTACAATACCTGTAGCTCACTACAGACTATGAAAATTCTATGAACACATGCTCTATTTTCTGCCAGAGAGCTGGTTATTTGAAGATGATATTATAAATATGTCAATAAACTGATCCCTACACTCTTTACCTTATATTTATGACTGTAGCTATTTGTACTATAGTTGATATTCTTATCATTGTGGTCATTGTTGCTGTGCCTAGTGATGGTGGTGTTGTCCTTGCCATTGAGTCTGCAGGGTTTCCTTCTCTCTTTCCTACTGTGAGTATATATGTATGTAAACTGTTGTGAGGGTGTACTAGTGTGTATCTACCTATACATGTAGGAAAAGGGGTGACCCCACTACACCCTCATATCCACCTTAATTTCTATTTATTTATTTCTAATATCACCCTGTATTCCACCACTGATAGTGTGTGTAATTTGCATAACAGAAATATACATGGAGGAAACTTAACACTATACTTTGTATATTTTGTTGTAATATTGATGGAACATTATATAATCTCACCAAATGATTGTGTAATCATGTCAGTTGATTTACCAGAATGTATGTTTAATTAAAATACCAAATATGTTTTCTGTATTTTATTAATACCATTATGTGGAACATATTCTGTATGCTGGCTTAACCAGTGGTTTGATGCCTATCATCTAACTGCAGAAAAGAGTGAGGAGTGGGACATAGTACACAGTCCTAACTTTCCAGTGCAGATATAATCTATATACATATACACATATACATAAATACCTACATATACATAGAGGCACACATATTCTTATATATATTCTTTTATGCATTTTATCCCAAAGGCAGTGGCCATGTAGGGGTACCGCCAGTGTTATCACATTTTCAATGGTTATTCTTATGTAATAAGCTTTTTCCAGGATTCTGCATCCTCTGAGAGACTTTTGTGCCATTTGCATAGCTAGTAAGGGTGGATATCTGAGCAGCTGAGGGTATGTTTGAGAGGGCCACTATGAATAGTAGTGACCCTAAGACAGTGCCCTGTGGAACACAACTCACTATTTGTTTCCTTTGAGGTGGCTCCATTGGTCACCACTGCCTGACTTCTATCTTTTAGAACGTTGTGTAGCTACTCTCTAACTTTTCCAACTATGCCGAGATCATGCAATTTGTGATATATCATACCATGGTTGACCTTGTCGAAGTCTTTTGCAAAGTCGAGATGTATCACGTCTACATTTGATATGTAGAACAGTTGGAGTGCTGTAAGAACTGTCTAAGGCAGCTTCAGCCTGGTCAAAAACCATGATGGGTGTCAGTCACCAAGTCATTCTCTTCGAGGAATGCAATTAGTTTTTTGCAGACTTTTTGTTCAATGACTTTGCGGATATGTGAAGTCAGAGAGATAGACCTATAAC
>JAOPUL010004099.1:111754432-111766207 GCA_027564515.1 Octopus rubescens
TTCGCCTTCCTGTATAACTTGGTTTACTATGCGGGAGACTATTTTATATCCTACCTTACCAGATATTTTGAGCATCTTGGCAGTGACTCCAGATGGACCAGGAGCTTTCCCAGACCATATTTAATTAAATCCTAAAGAAATCATATGTTTTATGCTCTTTACTAAAAACTATGACTAAAAATCAATCAGGAATTCTTTACGGTGCACCCTGTAAAAATATGGTTGATCATATTTATTAACAAGTCAAAGAAATGTGATCTGTGCAACAAAGTAAATCTTCAAATAATCCATCAACACATTAAAATTCTAAACTAGGAGTCTGAGATCATTTTAGTCTATTAATATAACACCAAATTTCTAGTAAATATCTTTAAAAGAAAACTACCATACATACCACATGAACTACCAGTTTTACATCATAACCTTGCTTCCTCCTAAGGTTAATAAAATCAGAATTAGGGTTATACCAAGGACAATATTAACTGGGTGGTAGGCTTAAATTTAATCTATCACTTGACTTTTGTGTTCCTTCTGTGAACTCAACTTTGTTGCAAGCATTTAGGTTAGAGGTCTCTAATTTAAGAATTCCCCCCTTCCTCTCACCAACATCAAAAGCCCTGAAAAAGGCCATTGTTATTGTCCTTCTTTCACTGACTAAGTCATAAAAGAAAACAAAAAACTGTTTTCCTCTCTAACGAACATGCAGCATTTTTCTAATGTAAGAACTCAATAACAATGAGCATAAGCTAATATTGAGGTTAAATTAATCAATTATATTCTCTTTATAAGAAAAATGAATAAGATAGGACCATGTTGTGTACTTCCTATAAATATTTAAGGAAAATATATAGATTTTCATAAAGATAGTAAAAAATATAGAACAGGAAATGTACCTGATAGAGCACACACACACACACACATCAAAAACACATGAAATACATCTACATTCAAATATTGGGTGAGAATGGTATCTGTTTTCTTTTATTCCTGAAATCAATTTAGAGAGGAAAAGACTGTACCCATTGCCTCCTTCAAGCCCTTTTCTAGTGGAAGAGATTGGGAAAGTGATTAAGGTTGGTGCAATTGACAAGAAAAGAAGTAGAGTACTGTGTGTGTGAATAGTAAAATGTTTTGTCTATTTTGTTTTGCTGAATGCTGCTTTAATGCAAAGCAAACGAAGTCACAAAACCAGTTAAACAAGTCTGACAATAAAGGTGGGGGAAAGTTACCAAAAACACAGAACTATCTGAATGTATTATTCTTGGGTGTATGAATATATGAGCATGTACATGTGTGGGGGTGTAATTGTCCATACATATACATGTTAATAAGTAACTATCAAAATAATCACATATAGTTATAAATGCAAAGCACATACATACAAATACACATAGGCCAACTAGTCTATGTGGCATACATTCCCGTTCAGAAAAATATAGATACGCAAAATAATAATATATAGTAATACACTCACACATACACCAGTTTTTATGGTCCCATTCACAAAAATATTAAGGTCTTGCTGTATAAAATACAGTCATTGAGAGATAATTAGAAACAGAGCAATAAGTATAATGTATGGTGTGAAGAATTGATGCATGCTGGCTCCAGAAATCATGCAAATCCCTGTTCAGCCAGGTTAACAACAGAAGGTTGAGGAGAAAAACCTGCAGTTATCATTGATTAAAAGACACTATAATCAAATCAGTTATTTAGTTGGGTGTGACACAAATCAGTAAATCTCTAGCTTACACTTGAGCTAAGTCTTTCTCTCTTATCAATCATCACTACATCACCTGGAGAAAATTTTTTGTACTATGCTGTGCTATCTCTACTATAGTCAAGATCCTCATCACTAGCACAGCTCAATGAGCTTTTAACAAACCGAAAGGGATCTATAGTTCATTACTGTAAACAGTAGGAACAGTGCATTGTTGAATGATTCATCAAATTGCAGTGTTGTGTTCAAACTTTTCTATAGGAAAGAACCTGCAACATTGTGAATAGGTGCACAATATATTAGAAATGGCAGCCAAATCTCCCTTAAAACACACCCTTTCATCTTTAAACAAAAGTTATTTTAGACAATGAAGTCCCAGTATACATAAAGGTAGGGGGTCACAGCTGAAACATCTATGATCATAGGTCTGCTTGATCAAGTTGATTTGAGGGAGCTGAACAACAACTTTCTTTCACCCAATCATCAAAACATGTCACCCTCATTAGACATCTTTCATTGTAAAAAAAAATACTTTACAAATAAACCAACAAAGAACTTCTATGCAGTAACTCAATCTGAAAGAAATAATAGCCAAATCTCCATCAAATTACAACACTACAATCTTGAAAAAGAAAACACCATGGATAATGAAGTTCTTTTTTTTCATAGAATAGTCAGAGATCAAAGCGCAGCACTTGTGACTTTTTAGTACTGAGGGGGGGGGGGACCACAACATATGTTATTGCAGTAAGAAATAGCATAGTAAGATACTGAGTTATCCTCAAATCCTCAAACTAGAAATCTGGTCTGAGTGCTTGCAATAGAACAAATTTTATTAAAGATGGTAATGTTAAACCTGATAACAGATTAAGTTTATCATCCAAGAACAAGTATAATTCATCAAATAGGTTTCCATACAGTTTCTCTCTACATAATTTCACTCTCAAGGAATAGATTGACCAAATGGTAAAAGACATTTGCCCAAGGTGCTGTGAAGTGGGATTGAGTCCAGAACCACATGATTGCAAAGCAAACTTCTAAACTACACAGCTATGCCTCTTCCCACATACTATGGCTGAATAAATAACAATCACAGCAAAAATGTTTTTGATCATATATTGGCTCATTAGTAACAACTACAACTCCAATATGAACTCCACTAAAAATTGGCTTAGTAAGTCACAATAAAAATAGCTCAAGAAAAAAAGAAACAGCTTTTCCTTCTCTCAATAGAATTTTCACTCTGCAATTTTTCCCAATCCTTCTTTCTCGAAACCACAATCTTCTGGAATTTCCTTTCATCTCACATCTTCAGTAACTTTTAACAATTCAAACTAAATATGAATTAAACAGACATCATTCATTAGTCTCCATGTTTCAATCTAAGAAAGTAAATTTTAAAAATAGCTATGGAGCAATGTCACTTCTCAAATTGGCAAATGAAAGAGAAAAAAGGATAAATACTTAAAAAAAACAAAGCATAGTAAGAATTAACTTTTTCATAACAATATTTCTTATCAATTATGTTGCCAATGTGTTTCTATAAATTTTGAAAATATTCAATGAGGTATTTTGTAATATAAATTTTACATTTATTTCTACATTAAGTTAATGTTTGGAACCAAGGGTGGGGAACCAGCAGCCTTAAGACCTTTTAGGCCATTCTGTGTGGTCTTTTGAATGAATCCAAATTCTGCAGAACAAATCTTTCAATATGTCTGTTCATCTTTTATTATTTTTATTTTAACCTTAAAATGAACGTATTTAAAATACCAAAGAATAAAAGAAAATTCAACAAAATAATCCTCCCCGACTGACTACCACAATTAAAGAATTAGTAAGTCATAAGGGTTATTTTGACACCTGCTACACTCATGATTTAGTTCTAATGTGACTCTAGAATGTATCTTAACTTCCCCACCTGACTGGCACCACTATCACCTGAGGTTGGTTAGTGAGAGCCCGTTTGTGACAAACGGTGCACATGGCTTTCTATTTGAAGTGGAATTTGAGAATAGTTAAACAACCTGACCGTATCCGTGTATTTGTTTTATTTATTTTTTTTTTTTTATTCTGTCTGCTTAACAGTCCATCATGTCAAAGAAGACCAAGAGAACACTGAAGGAAGAAAACAAGTTTTAATGAGGATTGGAAACAGCAATTTTATTTTTTGTCTGCTAAAGATAAGATGATTTGCTTGCTTTGTGATACTGCAATATCAACATTGAAGAAATTCAATACTCATCAGCATTATGCCATTCATAAGGATTTCAAATTAGAGGGAGGGGTGCGAAAGGTTGCATTGCAGAAATTAAAAGATGAAAAGCAAAAGCAAAGACAGTTATTTCAAACAGTGGTAAGACTCAGAAATAATGTCACTGAAGCAACTCATAAAGTAGCTTATATACTCGGGAAAAAAGGGAAGCCATTCAGCGATGTGGAAATTGTAAAAGAACGCATTGTTAAAGTTGTGGGATGCTTAGACCCCAATATGGTTTTAAAGTACAAACAACTGCTTCTTTCAAGGAGAACCATAATTGATCGGCAGCATGAATTAGCCCTCAACGTAACAGAACAACTTCACACAATACTCCAAAAGGAAAATATATATTATTCAATCGCTTTGGATGAATCAACTGATACTACTGCCTTAGTACAGGTTTTTTACTTCATTCGGGCCATAACAGAAGATTTTAGTTGCAACGAAGAGTTACTGGTTTTGGACACTCTTATAGGTAGAACACGAGGAATAGATATCTTCCCAAACTTTCAAGATAAATGTCATAAAGTTGAACTGAATTTGGTTAATTTAGTGAGTGTATGTACAGACAGTGCACCTTCCATGACAGGAAAACATGAAGGGTTTATTGCAAGGATAAAAAAGTATTAGCAGATTCAGATGCTCTCATTTCTTTTCATTGTAGCTTACATCAGAAAAATCTCTGAGCTAAATCTACTATTTTAAGTGACATTTTGCAACAAGTTATAAGTATTGTTAACTATATTGCCCAAACTTGCAGAGTTATGTCAAACGGCTGCTGTCACATGTGAGCTGGCTCCAGCTATCAGCCAAACAAGCTATTAGCTCCAAACAAGGTACAACAAATTCAATCAACTTTAAAACCTTTCCACTTCACACACATTGCTGATACACATGGGAAAAAAATCATGATGCCTATCTGCTACTCTCCTTTAACATCCGAGAAGTAAATTACTCTACAACAAATTTTTATTTTAAATTAATTTGCTTTTAATACCTTTAAGAATGGAATTTATTAATCATCAACAGCAGTATAAAATGAAAAAGAAAAAAAAACAGAAAGAAGAAATGTAGAGAGAAAAAAGGGGTGGCAGGCAGTAGGGGTGGCAAAGGTCCCAGGGGAGGGGAGGGGGAATTCAGCTGTGCTTCACAGTAATAACTGCGGTGGCCACTCCATCTCGTGGGGCTCATTTCTCCGGTAGGCCGCAGCAGACCTTATTTGGCGGAGGAAGGCTATGGTTCAAGGACCAAGGACACCAGATGTCTGGACAGCTACCGGCATGAACTGATAGCAGCCGGCCAAGGGCCAGGTCCACCGCCAATCACAGACCACAGCCACCAAATCTGATGGGTAGTATGGCCTGCAGCCAGCCAGCGCTGCTGAAACTGACATTGCAGATCGGTTCGGCACAGCGCTTGATGTCGCAGTCAAAGTCACTGAAGCAGTCTATGCACAGGTGACATGGTGCACTGCGCAGTGAGAAAAGGTGTCTGGGCAGTGCAAAGCAATTTCTCAAGAGGAAGAGCGCCAGGTGCGCATTAATGAATCACAGTCTCTCCGTCATTCTGGACAGGTCCTTGAGCTCAACCTCCAGACACTTCAGTATGGCTTTGGGGAGGATTGAGGCCAAGGAAGCAAGAGTGGATGGAATCACTAAATATAAGCCTGTAAATCAGAGAATGATATTTGGAGAATGCACTTGCCCTTGGTGTTCAGTGATCTTTGTTGACTGGTTTTAGATGGAGGACCTCCAACATAAGGAAGACTGCATCATTGTCTTTCATTATTTTATACTAGATATACTTGTATTTCATGTTTTGTTGTTTGATTTTTTTCTCATTCAATTTGTCTTTGTATTGCCCTGGTGACACATTCTGTTGCCCTGGTGACGACTGCTTCCCTCCCCCAAAATTTCAGGCCTTCATGCCCAGTACAGAAAGGATTATTAAGGGCAGTGAGCTGGCAGAATTGTTAGCATGCCAAACAAGATGCTTAGTGGCATTTAGTCCATCTCTACGTTCTGAGTTCAAATTCCGCTGGGGTCGAATTTGCCTTTCATCCTTCCGGGGGTCGATAAAATAAGTACCAGTTTAACACTGGGGTCGATGTAATCGACTAAACCCCCTCCATCAAAATGTCTGGCCTTGTGCCTAAATCTGAAATTATTATTATTATTAGCAGTAGTAGCAGTAGTAGTAGTAGTAGTAGTATTGGAGAAGGATAGTAATGTTGATGATGGTGGTGGTTGGTATTTTTGTTGGTAGTGGTGTGATTGCTTCAATACACTGGAGTAATGAACAAAGTAGTAGCAGTGGTGATGCTGTTGTTACTCTCATCAATAATATGTAAGCGCCGACTCTAAAAGTAGTATTGGCAATTGTTGTTACTGATGCTGTTTCTAGTGATTGTTCTCAAATTAATGAATGTCGTAGTAATGATAGTGTTGGTAGTAAGAGTATTAATAGTGGAAGAGGTGATAGAGTTAATGCTGATAACTGGGATGAGATGGAAATCTTGGAAGAGCTGAAGTTAGAGCTTATGATAATGGTTAGAATGAGTGTAACAGTAGACTTGCGGAACAAATGAGGATATTCATAAAGATGAAAGAACTGATGACAATAGTGTTGCCATTTGCAATGATGATAGCATTGAGGAAATACAAGAACTTGCGGTGCTGGTGATAAAGCCTTTCATGAACTTCAAGAGTCCCATAGATTAGTACATATGTTTAGCTTCTGTGCATATTCTATGGGTATCAGTTGAATGAAGGGAAAATGTTTTTCTCTGGATAGGATGCAAAAATTGTTTTCCAAATTTTGGTACAATTTCAGGGAAATGGGTAAATGGATTTACATCAACCCTAGTGCACAGCTGGTAATTATTTTATCAACCCCAAAAGGATGAAAGGCAAAGTCAACCGTGGCAGAATTTGAACTCAGAACATTCAAAATATTACAACCTTTTCTCTAACAGAATAGTGACAAACCACTGACCATTACATGGTTGCTGTTTCCACTTACTCTATTGATCTTTATCACTCAGGTTCTGAACTGAATATTTGAGGGTAATGTTCTTATGTTACTAACATTCTACAACTAATAATACCGTTATTGTTCTGCTACCACCACTACCAGCACCATCACCACCACTACCACCATTACAACCATCATCACTATTACTGCTGATATTACCCCCACCACCGCCTCAACCACTACCATTATCTTCGTCGTTACTACCACTGTCAATACCAACAGCACAACTTCATAACAACCTCAAGTATAACAAAACAACAACTATTATTCGGAAGATAATACCACCAACACTACCACCAGTACCACTACAGTTCCAGCACTGCCATTTCACTAGCCCCACGACTATAACAACAACAAAACGAGTACACCACTAACACGATTAGCAATTGTTGTAATGACTTCCACCACGGCTATCACCACGACAACTACAAAAACAAGCGTAAGAAGTATAATAACCGCTGCTACCACCACATCGGTAACACTATTGAGAAGGAAAATATGAAATAGTTAACAAGTAAGACATCACTGTTACATTAGTCGCATCTACTACTACCACCAAACTAGAATAAAAGGTAAAGATACCCTTCAGTTACGAATGACCATGGGATTGTACCTAGAAAGTTCCCCTTCGTGGCACAAACCTGGGCAAGATTGTTTGTGGAAGACCAGTAGTCATCCATGCATACCAATCTCCCCTCTCCGTGCTGCCGATGTTTTCCAAGGGAGAGGCAAAGGCCGATACAGCTTGCCACCAGTGACAACGTCGCCACTCGTTTTTAGAACTGTGTGAACTAGAGCAACGTGAAATGGAGTGCCTTGCTCAAGAACACAACACACAGCCCGGTCCTGGAATCGAACTCACAATCTCACGATTGTAATCCCGATGCTCTAACCACTGAACAATGCGCCTTCATTAGCATCAAACTACACCCACACCCACACCCACACACATACACTCACACACACACACACATACACACACATACACACACGACAACAACAACCGCTACAATGAACTCTACAACCCAGACCAGCACAACCACCAACAACAACTATTACAATAGTCACCACTACTATCATCATCACATTAATAGCAACAACCACAGTGACAAGTACTACTATGACATCACCCCCACACCGAATGACAACATGAATAACACCAATAACAACAACCACAGCACAACAATAACAACAACCATAAAACAACAATAACAACAACCACAACACAACAAAAACAACAACAACAAGCATATCACAACAATAACAACAACCACAACACAACAATAACAACAACCACAACACAACAATAACAACAACCATAACAGAGCAATAACAACAACCACAACACAACAACCACAACACAACAACCACAACACAACAATAACAACAACCACAGTGACAAGTACTACAATGACATCACCCCCCACACCGAATAACAACATGAATAACAACAATAACAAAAGCAACAAATACGTCACTACAAATATCACCACGGCAACAATCACCAGGGAGTAAAACAGCCTGAAAAAAAAAGGAAGGAAGGAGGGTCCGGTGGCAAAGCCAAAAAGAAGAAGGGGTCAAAAGGAAAAGTCAGGGACAAGTTAAATAATTTAGTATTTTTTGACAATGCCACCTATGATAAATTGTTAAAAGATGTCACAAGTTATAAACTGGTCCCACCTTCAGTGGTTAGTGAAAGATTGAAGATTCGTTGTTCTCTGGCAAAACTTGCCCTCCGTGAATTGGAAGGACTAGGTGACATCAAGCTGATGTTCAAACACCATTCAGAGATCATCTACGCCAGAGCCACTACGGGAGATAAAGCATAACCTTAGAATGAAGTTTAATAAATGGCATTAAAATTAAAAAAATAAAAACAACTAAAAAAAAACAATCACAACTCGATAATAAAAACTACATCATTATAACGATACCAACAGCAATAACAACACACAACAACAACAACAATAGCAACAACAATAACAACACATAACAATAACAATAAAAATAAACACACCACCGCACTAACAACAGCCACAACACAATAATAACAGACACGCAACAACAATAACGACAAGCACAAGGAAGCAATAACAACAGCCGTAACACAACAATAACAACAACCATATTACAACAATAATACACACCTCACAATAATAGCAACAATAAAACAATCACAACACAACAATAACATCCACATCACAACAATAACAACAACCACAACACTACAATAACAACCACAACATATCAATAACAAACACAATACAACAATAACATTAACATCACAATAGCAACAACCACACAACAATAACAAGAACCACACCACAACAATAACATTCACATCACAACAATAACAACAATAATAACACAACAATAACATAAACCATAACACAACAATAAAACAATCACAACGCAACAATAACATCAACATCACAACAATAACAACAACCACAACACAACAATAAAAACAAACACAACACAACAATAACATCACATCACAATAATAACAACAACCATAACAACAATAACAACAATCACAACACAATAATAACAAAAACCATAACACAACAATAACAAACATCCACAACACAACAATAACAACAGCCATAACACAACAATAACAATAGTGAAATGTACACTAACCATCATCCCCACAATACCAACCGGCATCTTCAATAACAACAAGAATATGCAAAACAAGAACATCAACAACAACAAAACCCCCACCTAACAACACCACCACCACTACCATATCACTATCGACCAGCATTACTACCACCACCACCACCACCTCCACCACCCCCACGACCACCACCACAGCAACAACTACCATTACTACAATAATCGCAATCACTACAACAGAGTCTAAGATGAACAATAATAGAACCTCTACTACTACTACCAGTACCATAACTCCATTAAACACTACCACTACCACCACCGCCACTACTATATCACTTTTAACTACCACTACTACCCCAATAACAATATCTACTGCCACTGCTACTACCACCACACTACAACAATAATAACTACCATGACAGCCAACAACACACTACAACAATAAATGCCACCACAGCACACAACTACCACCCCTGCTACAACAACAAAACCACCACCAGCACTACTGGTACCCTAGCCACAGCAACAAAACCACTACCACTACTAACACTAATACCTTAGCCACAACAACAACACTACAACCTTAGCCACAGCAACAAAACCACCACCACCGCTACTGCTACCCGAGCCACAGCAATAAAACCACCTCCACTACTACCACTAACACCATAGCCACAACAACAACACTACCACCCTAGCTACAACAACAAAACCACCACCACCACTAGTGCTACCCTAGCCACAGCAATAAAACCACCACCACTACTACCACTAACACCATAGCCACAACAACAACAACACTACCACCCTAGCTACAACAACAAAACTACCACCACCACTACTGCTACCTGAGCCACAGCAATAAAACCACCAGTACTACTACAACCCTAGCCACAACAACAACAACACCAAAACCACTACCACCACTAACACTATCGCCAACACCAACACCAACAACAGCACCACCACAACCACCTCAACCATTATCGACACCACCAAAACCACCACTACCAGCTCAGCCACAACAACAAAGCCACCACCACTTCCACCACCCGCTACTACTACTACAACCCTAGCTACAACAACAACGACACCAAAACCACTACCACTACTGACACCACCACCAACACCAACACCACAACAATAAAACCACCCCACCACTACTGCCACCCTAGCCACAGCAACAAAACCACCACCACTACTGCCACCTTAGCCACAACAACGAACCACCACCCAAACTACTGCCACCCTAGCCACAACAACAAAACCACCACCATTATTGCTACCCTAGCCACAACAATGAACCACCACCACCACTACTGCCACCCGAGTTACAACAACAAAACCACCACCACTACTGCCACCCTAGCCACAGCAATAAAACCACCCCACTACAACTACCACCCCAGCTACAACAACGAACCATCACCACCACTACTGCCACCCTAGCCACAGCAATAAAACCACTCTACTACAACTACCACCCCAGCTACAACAACGAACCACCACCACCACTACTTCCACCCTAGCCACAGCAATAAAACCACCCCACCACAACTACCACCCGAGCTACAACAACAAAACCATCACCACTAGTGCCACCCTATCCACAACAACACAACCACCAACACTACTACCAACCACTACTACTACTACTACTACTACTACTACTACCACTACTACTACAACCCTAGCCACAACAACAACGACACCAAAACTACAACCACCACTAACACTACCACCAACACCACCACCACCACCACTATAATCAGCTCTACCGACAGCACCACGATTATCACCACTACCACAACCACTACTACCAGCTCAGCCACAACAACAACAACAACGACAACATTACCCCCTCCCTCCAACCCTACCACTATCACCCCAGCCACAATAACAACTACCTCGTCTACAACTACTCCAACCACTACTGTGTATCCAGCTGTACACTAACTGATACAAGCCATCAAAAGTCAGCACAATGAGAAATTAATGCTGGACTCAATGTTGAGCAATGTTATTAAAAACCTTTCATCTTATCTCACTCATTCTATTACTCTCACACACACACACACACACACACACACACACACACACACACACACACACACACACACACAAAAAAATATATATATAT
>JAOPUL010004099.1:111891893-111916062 GCA_027564515.1 Octopus rubescens
CATGTAAAAGTGGTCATTGTTTTAATGTCCACTTTTACATGCTTGCATGGGTCAGACAGGATTCATTGAAGCAGTTTTCTACTGTTGGATGCTCTTTCTGTCATCACCTATTTCCAACAAGGTAATATTTCTCCATGGCTGGACATGCTTTCACAAAGAATGGAAGTGAGGGACATTTCTTTTATGATGCTTGTTTTTTACCTACTGCATGATGTCAAGACAAGGAAATACACACACACACATTTTTTCATTGAATGTCTGTTCCCATGCTGGTATGGTTTTGAATAGAGATTTATTTGAGGTAGAATTTTTAAGGCTGGATGCTCATCCTGTTACCCAGCCACACTTGGTTTCCAAGTAAGGAATATCTTTATTCCACAGGTTTTCACAAGTGCAGAACAACCAGCTATCATATCAACATCAGCTCTTTTTCACTCAAGGAGTGACAATGTGGAACATATAAGCCCTGGTGCACATCAGTGCATGCATGAATGCCCACATGCATGCACACACACAAGTTGACAGGCTTTTTGCTGTTTCTGACAACCAAATTTCTTCATAAGGCATTGGCTGTCTCAGGAATAAGTAAAAGACACTTACACAAGGTGCTATGCCTGCACATATGTGTGTGTGGGTGGGGATGTGTTTTAGTGTGTATTCTTCTTGGATATGTATGTAGGATTTGAAGAACCTATATTTTGAACTAAGGTTAATAATTTATCAGGCCACTGGCACACATGTTTAATAGCCTCAAAAATTTTACATATTAAATAAATTTGTTACTGTGAGTAAACATAGAAAGAGATAGAATAATGGTCCATAGAATAGACAGAATAAGGTGAATAGACTTATAGATAAAGAGGATGGGAAGTAGAAAAGAGTAATACAAAACCACGGAAGAAAAAGTAAACAAATGAGAAGCTTAGCTATCTATATAGAATGAGAAAAAAAAAACTAAAAAAAAAAATCAATCAAATGAACAAAAATTGATTAAGACTAAAAACATCATAGTTAGAGCTGTGGGGAATTGTGAAAATGTAGAAGACTTACCAGAGAAGTAGTGCTAGTGGAAGTACCATAATGACTGGGGTAAGAGGAGGTGCCATAGCTTGAAGTACTTCCATAGGTGCTGCTCAGTGTTGAACTGGTGTAGTTGGAGTAAGATGGCTGATAACTTGAGCTAGAAGTCTGATGAAACAAAGGAGATTAAATAAAATTACAAAAATATTAATCAACAACTGTTATAAAAAAAAAACAGTGTAAAACAATAAGCTAGTTTATAACATTTTTTCTTTCCATTTCCTGACAATTATGGTTGAACGTGATTAAGGAGGATCTCCAGAGGCTCGATATCATTTTGGAGCACATAGAGGGGCAGCTGGCATGGGACCACCAGTGATGAGAAGTACTGGTTGACCCGGTTGGCTCTACACATTGATGACGCCTCTGGGACCACTAACATAGGATGACCCCAGCCCCATAAAGCAAAGAAGCAAGATCATTTCATAGCTGGATAGAGCAGTAAAGTCTGGTACAGTCTGATACTTGCTACCTCTGTCATTCTTGGCAAAATTTGAAAAGAGAAGAATAAGACTAAATTTAGCAAGGCATGTCATCTGCCATTCTATTTCTGCCAACTAATAATACTGATTGTTAACTTTAGCACTTTGACTTGTACTTATTTCATCAAACTCAGAAAAGTGAAAGGTAAAGTCAACCAAAGTAGGATTTCAACTAAGACCATAGCTGTGATATTTAGCAGACTGACACTTAGTTTATGCAATTGGTCAACAAAAGATTTTCTCAACTAAACACAGACAGGAAAAAAAAAAAGAATCCACACTAAGGTCAATTGAATATACACTAATAAATTACTGGTACTATTATTTAATTAGGATTTGAATTCAGATAGGTACATTAGCAAACAAAGTATTGTGAAGTTGGAACACAATATCAAGAATAATTATTTCTTATTTGGTACAAGGCCGCTCAATAGAGGGGCTAAGGAAAGGAGAAAATGAAATCATTTGATACCCAAGAGTAGTTATTGCAGAAATAATCATTCCTTAAATAGGATTAATGTATAATCAATGACGGAAGAAGGAAATAGGGGTTGAGAGATTTTAGGTTTTCTACAACAGCAGCTGAAAGAAAGTGAAATGGCAATAACTGACAACCAAAGCTTCCCTTGACTATGAGGTTCACAACGTTACAATGACGAAATAGTTGTGGTAGTAGCTGTACAAATAGTAGTAGAGGTTTCATTTACATTTTGTTTGTAACGGAAGAGGCCACTACATCAACCACAATAAATTACTGATTGTTTTGTAGAATGTTTTATATATTCTTATAAAGGTTTATACAATACATACACATATGTATGCGTATGTGTGCATGTACATGCATTTTTCTCAGCCTGTCTTTGCATTGACACCACATGGGTAGTGGTGACATTGTTTGTGACCTACATAAACAAAATAATTCACAGCAGCAGTTCAGCATGCAAAGATGTCAAATAATGTATCTTACTTGAAAACAAATAAGGGTTGGTGTAGAATGCTAATGCAAGAGATCTCATCCAATCCATAGGAAAGTGGAAGTATGTATGTGAGACAAGTGAGAAAAAGAATTCTAATCCCAAGAATTTTAAGGATATACCAACTCTGGTTGATGTAAATAAGAAATATTCCTTTGAATAAGGATAGTAGTCTATCAAAGGGAGAGATTGAATATAAAATTGCAATCGAAAGAAATATCTTAATTTAAATTGTGCTTACTGTGGTTAATTACCCCACTATGGGGTACCAATCAGACTTGGCTATTGAGAACTAAAAGACTTTTCAGTGGTAGTAACAAGATGTAACTGACATTTTGGAAGGGTTTTCAGTTCTCAATTGACCCAGCTAACTATAGTTTCTAGAGATATAAAAACTGCCTCAAAATCACTAGTATATACTTATTTTATTATCAATAATGATAAAGCAAATCTCAATAGAATTTCAAATTTATGGGGAATAAAGGTAAATGAAATAAATGTTTGGTGTTCAGCTATCACCAACAAAGGTTTTCATGATTGCTACAAAGACTGGGGAAAAGAGAATGTGTCATTAAAATATATTACAATAATACAAATGAACAAGTAAATAGAAATATTGAACAAGTTAAATCTTATCTTACATCATTTGTATATGCTCCTTTACTGTAGGTACTTGTACCATATGTGTTAGCGCTTGAGCCCCAGTAACCAGTATTGGAATCAGTGTTGTTCCCATAATTACTATACATCCCTTCATATTGACCAGTGCTTGTGGTTGTGTTATTTCCAGAATAGTTATCAGAATAGCCAGAGTGCTTTCAAATTTGAAGAGAAAAAGAATGAAAAAAAGTTAAGAACAAGAGAAGAAAATTAAATAGGAATACTATACACACAAAAGGGTTAGCCCCTTTCTACTCTTTTACTATCACTGTAATCTGCCAATGGAAACCACAAGTGGCAAGGCTAACTGCTGTAGGCATCAGCAGAACTGTATCATTGTTAGCTTGCAATATTGAATTCAACTACCTTCTGTTGATATGAATTGACAAGAAAGGCTTTAACAGGTTGAATTGTCCAATACATTATAACAAAACGAAATCTTCAGTGGTTTTCCAATGGCATATGAAACTTACTGTATCTAAAAGATTAGAACTGCTTATGATGAGAAGTCAAACTTAGACATGTTAAGTAATGTGGTGGTGCTTGTGTGAATGTGTATATATGTGTGAGTGTTGTTCTTATACAAACATGGTTGAATGGATGAAATAGTGAGCCATCAGCTCATACCTAATAAGTTAATAATTCCAACAGGTAATTTGTTGCCTTTAGTTCACTAGTGAGTTGCATGCTGTAGACAGTTATGGTACTTTTGTACAAATCTGTACTGCAGTGAATTAACAATTACAATAATGCAGCATTGCATTTAAAAGTTGCCATCAAATAAAGTGGTACATTAAATTGTTTATGTACAGCACTATCAAAACAGAAATATTCTAGACACTAGCAAGTGTAAAGGAAAGTACCATGAGGAAATACATACAGTGTAGCTATTTCCCAAGTCTTTGTTATAATAGTCAGAAGTTGCCTGGCTTTTAGCAGAATTATAAACATCATTGTCATCCCCATCATTTTGGTCATAATAGTTAGAATGGTAAGTCTGAAAAATTGAAACAAAAGCACACAAAAAAATTAAGTTGAAACATTTTGATACCAGAGGCAGGTGTGTTATTTTGCCTACCATAATGTCACTGATATGAAATTGTACTTCCTCTGACTCCAAGTGTTTATATTCTTTGAATTACAAAGAAAAAGCTTGGTAAAATCTTTATAAAGTTTGTGACAAAAGATTTATACAATAGAGGATTAGGAAACATTTCAAATTAAAGTGATTAGAAAACTTTATAGAGTAACCTTCCCATTAATTATTTTTTGCTGCAGATCCTCTATCTTGATGATCATCAATGGTGCCACTAATAAGAAACCATCTACCTAGTTTGTCAGAATTTTGCTAGTGACACAATCCAGTGTTATCCTGTTTAGTAATATATAGTTAATATACTCCTGCTTATTAAATTGTTAAATAATTTGTAATATAGTATGCTAACCAAAATTGTTTTAACCTAAATTTAATTTACAAAATATTTTCATTGTTTTGGATACTTTCATAGCAAATGAGGATAACTAAAATGCTTAAGAGAGTAATAAATTGAGCTGAAGAACACTATGTGTTGTCAATTCACCCTTTAAAACATCTGAAAAGATTAAAATTATATTTTACTGAACAAGCTGGGCCTGATACAACAGGATGTCTACTGTCTCTATCCTTCCTAAGGTTTTTCATCTTACAACCATCTTAGAGCCCCTGCTGCATTCACCAAAGTCCTCACATCGTACCTATATGCATAATTTATCATTACACTAAAAATGCTCAGCATCAATTAAAGTACTTATAGCAGAGGTTAATCTACATTTTGTTCCTTAAGATAAAGAATAAAATTAGATATTTTCTAAGTATATTAAATATTTTCATTTAAATAGGGAAAGATTTATAATTTATAATAATGATACTTTGTAATGTCAAATCACTAAGAGGTCCTTGGCTCAAATCAAAAAAAAAAATTCAAATTGAAGATAGCCTGGTGAAAAAAAAAACAAATTTAATTCTCACACTGGACAGACTTAATACAGAATCAAATTACAAGCTAAAAATCAAGCACTGTAAGAAAGAAAGACAAACATTTCAATTGATGAAAGCAATTAATGCAAGCCTGCACATTTCATGTAGATTATTAGATAACAAAATCTTTAAAATACAGCATAAAAATAACAGAATAAAATCTAAATAAAAATTAAATCAGTGACAAACTAACCTGATTGTCATAGTAATTACTATAGTTGTCATAATATTGGTCATTGCTAGAGGTTCCATATTGGTTGTTATACATATTGCTGGAGTAATCAGTGTGGCCAGTGGTGACACTAGTGGTTGCAGTACCAAGACTAGTGGATGGAACCAAACTACTGCTAGAACCAACATTGTTTCCAGTCTAGACAAGGGAATGAAAAAAAAAAAAAATTTTTAAAAACCCATTAATTGAAGACATTCTAATCTCCCATATCAAAACTCAGTTTGAGAGATAGAATGGCATTTTCAGCAACTCAGGAGAAATGTAGTTGTTTCTCTAGGTAAGAGGTGGTGTGGTAAAGATGGGTGCTGATTTAGGTGGAGCTTTGACTCATTCTGTTAAATAAAATAATATCTATTAAATCTACATGTTGGCTAGCAAATGGCTCACCATAGTTTAGTTCCTTATATAGCCAATGATGAATTTGGAAATATCTGTTTATAGGAAAACCGAGAGAAAATATTTTATGCATATGAAAGCAGAATAAAACTGAAATTAATAACACCACCTTGATTCCCATATTCCCATGGTTAAAAATAGCACCATTTCAGAGGTTATTTGAACAGCCGCTGCTGTTTGCACTATTTTCATTGAACCAACATGCTTCATAGGTTTGCTGAGCTAAGGTCTGTTAATTGTAATCCAGAGAATAAGTAGCTTTACAGCAAGCCTAGTGAGCATGTCAAGAGACAAGTAGTTTAAATTGCTACTAGCTCTAAATGCAATTCTGGTGAGTGATTTTAGAGGAATTGCAACTAAGATATAATATAACTGTATAAGTCAAAGTTTGTTATTTTTAAAATCTGTTACACAGCATTCCCTAGACATGTTTTAAAAAATTGATCACAAAATGTAAAACGGTTTGAATCCTCTTGTATGAACTTCATTAGTTAATAATTAACACAATATACAAATGGCCTGAAAAGTCAATTGGGATATAACCCTTCCAACATTCAAACTGCCTTTAATATTAGATATCACACAACAGGTTAGAACAGTCTTCATTTATGGTTAGTTACAAATCTTAAATATCATTTCATTCTTTTTTTAATGACTTCTTTGACTCACTGAAAAATTTAGAGCACCACAGAAATTTTTGTAAGACTGGTGGGGCCCATCTCTCTCTAAGATAAACCCACAAGAGAGGACTGAATTCAGCCCTAAAAGTAAACAAAAAAAAAATCTTCATTCAATACACAGTACTCACATTGCTTTACAAATTGATGATACCTGTTTATAGTTAGGTATGGATAAGCCATCTAAGGAGTATGTTCCTTGGCTCTAACACAGTACAGTTCTAGTGAAGCAAATGCAAACTGTTGAACTTTTGGTCAGTAGTTTGTGATATTAACTTGATTATTTGTAATGCTCAATTTTACATTAACATTACAATAAAAAAAGACAGATTAAAATGAGATGGACTGCAATATAGTGGTTTCTATTATAGACAATGTTGGCAGTTGAAAGATACAATAACATTCTTTTCTAGTCAACATTTCTCTAAAATTTATCATCAATGAATTCCTCATAAATAATAAACAGTTACAGGTCTCCTTTGCTGATATGGGTTGTGCAGGTTCACAGAATAACTTCTAAGAGCATATAATCAAAATGAATATCATTAGAAATCTGTAACATCAAAATGGTCCATTGTCATCATTTTAGTATCCATTTTTCAAACATGATTAGCTCGAAGTTGCTCACCAACACACCATAACTCCTGACTCACAGACATGTCGTCACACTCAGCCTTTTTTACAACCACCACTACCACCACTACAGTGGTCTCTGATCCTCACAGAAAACTGTGTCAAGCTTAAATGTCTGCTTTGGCATGGTTTCTGTTGCTTGATGCCTTTCCTAACACCAATCATTTTACTGAGTGTACTTGTAATATCAGCAGAGGTAGAGAGAGAGAGAGAGAGAGAGAGAGAGAGCAAATCCCTTGCATTCCCTTTTCTCAGCTGGTATGCTACTGTTGAGAGAGTTAAGTCAAAAATACTTGGACACTTGTTTAAAAACAAAGGACAACTCTTTCAATGCTATTTTAGACTGGTATTTTATCAACTCCAAAAGAATGAAAAGGCAAGTTGACCTCAGTGGGATTTGAATTCAGAGCACAGACCATTCTAACTGATGTTCTCACAACTTTGCCAATTCAGTACCGTTTATGAAATACAAAAATAAATAAATAAATATAAAAGTTGTGATAAATTCTAAAATATAAAGCATAGGTATAAAAACTATTTTTCAAAATAGTGGGGTATAAAATCGTGTGAGAATTTGGTTGCTGTAAAACCAGCAACTTAACTTTATAAATGTTATATATACATTACGTATAGTCTATATAAATAGAATTTGCTTAAATAGAATATAATTAAAAACAGAAGATGGTTTATTCTTTAGGTAATTAAACAAGCTTAGTGAAATACTTGTTGAAATAGTGCATACACCCCTCCCTTTCTTTATGTTTTGTGCATGTACTCCCCCCTATTTACTGCCTGTTCTAAATCCTCACCCTCACCATCTATTCTCTCACCTACTGTATCTGTTCTGTAACCTCTCATCTCCTTAATGTGCCATATCATCCATAACTGAGAGGAAAGTACTCAATTTGTGTACATTGGATATCTTCTCTATATTTCCACTATCTTTATCCTTCTACCCATCCTTCTCCTTGAATCATGATGCTTGAGTGGAGAGGAAGTACACTCTGGCAACCTTTACTCAACCTCCTTGATTCTTCAGTCACCATGCTCTCTAGGACACATCACATTGAGGATATGCCCCAGCTTGTCATCCTTTTATCTCGCCTCCATGCACCACTCTACCTACCCATATATAACATGAGGTAGCACTGCATCTCCTACCACTCAACTCTCCCCAGTGTCTTAATTACTTTTTAACTATCTTTTACTATTTTCCCCTTTTCCTATTACCTTCTTCCAGCTTTCTTTCACACACCACTTTACCCACACATGGGATAGCAAATCATCCCCTCCCCACCAACCCATTACTCTCTCTGATCCCCACCCCACCTACTTGATACTATTTTCACTTATCCACCTATTACCCCCTTCCCTAACACTATCTATATTAGTCTCTTTAAATGAAAAAATCTGTATAAGTCCAAGAACTGCCTTAGACCCAGACAAATCATCCCACTCATGCTGTCATGGGAAGCAAATCAATCTACCCTATCATTGGGTTTGCTCTCCCATCCTTCACACTAATTCCTGTCATTACTCAGTCCTTTCTCTTCTCCCATGTTCCCATTACTCCAACTCTCCTCTGTTATTCTTTGCATTTCCATCCTCACACAACCATACATCTGTTCCATTCATTATGGGGCTCTCTTTCATTCTACAAGATGTAAAGCAACCCTAACAGTACTGATGCCACAAAAAGCACTCAGTACACTCGGTAAGTGGTTGGTAATTGATCTGAGCAACAACACAAAGCTTAAGAGGAGATTTTAATCTTGCTGATGGTAAGGCAACTGCTGTAGTACTGGTGGCACAAGAAAATGTATCTGGTACACTCTATAAAGTGGATGGTGTTAGAAAGGGCATCCAACCATACCAAAAATGAGATAATGGAGCAAGATATGATCCTCTGACCTGTTACATCCTGTCAAACCATGCCAGCGTGGAAAACAGGCATAAAATGATGATGCTGATGGTAAGAGTTGTGGGGATACATACAGTAGAAAAGTTGCTTTCCTGAAAAGCAACATGACGAAGGAGATGACAGAGGACTGAGATATGTGGTGAATTGCTGTATCCAAAAAGACCCATCCACCACAACAGAATTGAGATCCTAAAACCAAGATGCCACATAAAAAGCACCCAGTACACTGTAGTGGTTGGCGTTAAGAAAGGCATCCAGCCATAGAAACCAAGCCAAAACAGACTATGGAATCTGGTGCGGTGCCCTGGCCTTACCAGTTTCTGTCAAGCCGTCCAACCCATGCTAGCATGGAAAATGAACATTAAATGATGAAAAAACAATTTTTCCATTGATATCTAAACTGAAATGCATTCTTAGAACTTTTTTTTTTTTGGTGTGTGTGAGTGAATGGGCAAGCAAAAGAAGCGCTTTTATGCATAAGAATAATTATTTTTAAAATACATAAAAATATCTGAAGAAAATTACATTAGGGAATAAATAAAAAAACTTTTGGTATTCACTTTCCAGTCTGTTTGTTAGTTCACCTCTCAACAATATTTGCCATGGCCAGACACAGAAGACTGGAAACAACATTGCTTATATGGCAGTGCTTATATGATGGCTGCTTACAACCATCACAATGTCAAGACAAGGATACACACAAACACACACATATATATGGTGAGCTTCTTTCAGTTTCTGTCAACCAAATCCAATCACAAGGTTTTGGTCAGCATGAGGATAAAGTGGAAGACACTTGCACAAGGGGCCATGCATTAGGAATGAACCTGAAACCACATGAATGGGAACCAAGGTTTTTTAACCATATATCCATACCAGCATCTAGTAATGATTTTAAAAAGAATAATTGTTGAAGTATATTGTGTAGGGAAAGGGTATAATCAACTGAATGAACATTAGCAACTTATATTCTCAATATTAGAAGAACTATGAGATATCAAAAAGAGATATCAATAATAACAACAATTTAATAATATGAATAATATGCTTATTGCACTATATGAGTATGATAGTAAAAAAATGAATGCATATAATAAGCAAAATAAAACAAGATATTTAAAGAGCAAAGTATTTACCTGATAATTGTAACTTGAACTATACTGTCCAGTTCGAGGCTGGCTACTGTAACTTGAAGTCCCTCGGCTCGTTGAAAAGCCAGAAGACATTCTGTCATACACATAACTGCCAGATGACTGATTTGATTGGCTTGCTTCTGGTTCATTCAACAGGCTGCTTCTCTTGGATGTATCATAACTGTATGTACCCCTGCTCAGTCTCTGAGAAGTTGTATCACTGTAGTTCCTATTGTCAGAGGTGTAAGAACTGTTAAGAGATCCAGATCTACCAGCTGAGAAAGAGCTGCTGGAATTGGACTTACTCGCTACTGGAGGGCTTCCAAGCAATGAACCTGCTCCCATCATAGCAGTCTTGTCTTTACTGACAGGCGTGGTTCTCTGATTGGAGTTGGCATTGCCCTTGTTAGAGGCCATCTGCTGAGCTGCAGCTAGAACTTGTAAATTACGCATAAAGTTAGCAGCTGCTACCATGTTTTGATTAAAGTTTCCAAAGCCTGGAGAACCACCTGCTTTTTGATTAGGATTAGGAAGTAGACCAGGTTTGCCAATAGCATTGGCTAGTGAAGGAATATTCATGTTTGGTGAGCCACCCCAGTTGCTCTTCTGCTGTTGGTTCGGGATAAAAGGGCCAGTTTGGGAAGTATTCTTGTCACTTCCTTGATTCAGGTTTGCTGTCAATCCTTGCAGATTATTGCTACTCTGCATTGTGCTCATTAATTGACCAAGTGCCATCAATTGTTGGATATTCAAGTTTTGAATTTTCTGAACCTCAGAAACTGGAGCTTGGTTAAATGGTACCTTAACAGGTTTTGGTAAAGAGGCATTTCCTTCATTAAAGCCTGTAGGTAGAGGATTTGCATCTTGGTTTTGTTTTTTGGCAGCACTTCCCTTTTTGTCATCTGATGATGGTTCTTTGTTCATTTGAGACATTAAATTCTGAACAAGGATGTTAGCTTGAGCAGTCATAGGGTCACCCAAGAGCGAAGGCTTCTGTCCTTTGAGGACAGCTTGAAAGTTGGACTATGCAAAAGAACAAGAAAATAATTAGCCAGAAATATAGTTGAAATACTGAAATTAAAAACAAATTTTCAAGAGAAATAAAAATTCACTTTTTCCTGACATTCTTATAAGTCAGATATGAGATACATCAATAATTGATTTTGATTAACAACAGGGGACTCACAATATAAGGAGAGATAACTAATGATGGTATCATAAGTGAAATAATGTAAAAGCACCAACAATTTATTATTTGTTGTTAGAGACAATGAGGTTCAAATGCCAGATTACTTACCACTGCTCAAAGGTTCAAATGTTACTATTGCAAACACCGTGCTGTACTCCAAAACAAAGTACACAATACCTCCTGCTTCAGTTTACCTGTCTGGGAGTGAGGGGCATTATGTTGTTGGCTGATTTAGCTCAGCTTATTTAGTCTCACTAATTTGGTACTGAATCCATTTGGCTTTGGATGTTTTGGCCTGGCCTGAGATATTTTGATGCTAAGAAAATTTTGTTTTTATTCTACACAACTAACATCTTCAGGAACATTACACAAATACCAAATAAAGAATTGAATAAAGTTATATTATTTCATAGATCAGTTTAACCATATCTTATAATGTTGCTAGAGGATGATGAGATAATTTCTCTACACAAAATTTTATCTTAGACTCTATGATGTTGCATTAATCAATTTTTTTGTACAAATTATGAAAAGGAAGTCATAATATCCAGGTCTTCACCAAAGGCACAATTGATGTTATGGAGATGTTCTGGAAGTTGAAATCAAGTTTGTCAACATTTATGGTTCCGAGTTTGAATCTTATATCCCTTTTATTAGGGATGTAACAGTACAATTACTCTAAGTATAAATTGGATTATTGTAATGCACAGCTATATCTCCCACACACATACACACCCTATTTTTCTTTATAAACATTATAGGTAAACAAGTTCCCTCAAAGCCCTTTTCTCTCTCACTGCAAAAAAGCAAAAAGGGACATATGTTCTCATTGTTTTGTTAGGTAACAAGTTTGTGAGGTGTGTGTGTATACACATACATGAATGAACAATATGTACACACACACACATACACATATTTTTTAGGCCACTATTTACCCCATACTGAAATGAATTGAACGAGATTTATTGAGACAATATTCTATGGCTGGATGCCCTTCCTGTCACCAACCCTCACTTGCTTTACAAAGAAAGATATTTTTATTTCATTGTTATTCACACATCGAAACCACCAAATAGATGGATGTATTATTTAGAGAAACATTGCTGTTGCTCAAACAGTACTACTGTGAAGACATGGGATCAAATGGTTTCCATACAGTTTTCAGCCACTAACCTCTAAATTTCACTCTCAAAGCATTGGTCAACCCAAGGCAATAGTATAAATACATTCACCCTCGATGCCACACGAAGCAGACTTTGTAATGGCACAAATATTGGCTGTGCCTCTGAGAGAGAGAGAGAGAGAGAGAGAGAGAGAGAGAGAGAGAGAGAGAGAGAGAGAGAGAGAGAGAGAGAGAGAGAGAGCGAGCATTTATGCTTATAAAAGCCAGGACATGTGCACAGATTTCACGGTTACATGCAATATGATCAGGTCAAATGAATCAAAAGAGAAATCAATACTGTTCTTTCTTGTTGAAAACAAAGAGGATTAGCATGGTATACCTGAGTGCCTCGAATGTTGAATTGAAACCTTTCTATCTTTGTGCCATATCTTTTACTCACACAGAGAGAGAGAGAGTGTGTGTGTGTGTGTGTGTGTGTGTGTGTGCGCGCGAGTATACAACATGATAGTCACATAGGTTACTCAGAATACACAGCAGGAACAAATACTGCAAGACATCTGATCTGTCATTCTTACAATTCTGTCAATCCACTTCTCTGGAGTGGTACTTTCATCATTTGGACAACAAATTTAATGTGTACTTCACTTTATAGGAAAAGATGTGGTAATTTCACTAATATATCATAGTGAACATGTAATAATAATTTCCAAAACTAGCATGCCTAGAACTTTTAGAAGAGGAGGGGAGGCAATTTAAATTACTCTTGTATTTCACTACTATTGAAAGTCTAAAATGCAAAATCACTCAATGGAATATGATTATAAAATGTAAAAGGATGTAACTAAATAGTTCAACATTTTAAGCTATCAAGAGCCATAACTAAATATCACATGACACTTTGATGCTACAAAAGTTATGCTAATTCCCTGGTTACTCAAATATTAAAATGAATTCTTCAAAGATAATTATGCTGAAACTTTGAACAGGAAAATAGAGTTGAGAAAGAAAAATAAGAAACAGATAGAAGAACAAAAGATACAATGAAGTAAGGGAAGAAAATTAAATAGGTAAATAAAAAATTTGTGAGACTGATAAAGGGAGGAAAATATTCTAAATTGAGGAAGAGTTAGTGAAACTGAGAATGAAGTCTTTTTTAGTACAACAAATTTTGTGAATAAATAGTTTAACTTGTTTTATACCAATCTGCTTGAGGCTGACACTCGTTCTAGGATACAAAACCATCTGCTTTAAGTTATTTCAATTTAAATTTAAGCCTTGCATCATACTTTTATCTAAAATGTTTTTTCATTATGTTTCAAGTACCAGAATAGTAATGGAAAATTCAGTATGATATAAAATATTACTAAAAGAAAAACAAAACAGTTATTGTATTTCATCAAAAATAGAATTAAACCTGAGGATCAGAAGGCAGTTAGTTTCTATTTCATTTTCTGAAAAATCAAGGTGAATTGAGGCAATATTTGAATACAGAATCTGAGTAAACATGTTTACAGGTAACAAAAAACCCCACAAGAAGCTTTTTTTCCTCTGACAGACAGGCATGTCAGGAAATTGTGTGTGTGTGTGTGTGTGTGTGTGTGTGTGTGTGTGTGTGTGTGTGTGTGTGTGTGTGTGTGCACGCACAAGTGGATGAATGAACACCAAGTAACATTAATCCTTTTGATACAAACCCAACTGAAACTGCCCTTGTTTCTATGATACAAACTCCGTTTTAAAGTGATGTAAATTAAAACTTTCTATGAAAATTCTATGTTAATGCTTTAACAGAGCTTAATAATGACAAAGTTATTTTACTAAATTCTTCATTACTTTCAAAATTAATTGAAACAAAGGCAGTGCATGCCGACAGAAATATGATAATAAACAGGTTAATATAGTTCAGTAAATGTCAAAAATAGTATAGCACCTTCTAGCACCAGACTAAATGCCTTTGGTTACATTTTCATATGATCTTGAAATAAAGTCCTGTGCAAGTCAACTTAGCCTTTTTTCCCCTTAGGGGTTTGATAACATAAATACCAGAATCAATCTTAATTGCCTATACTCCTCCCACCATGAGAGAGAGACTTTGCACTAATGTTAGAAATCATTAATATTCTTTTAAAATACCAGATTGTACTTTTCTATTGTGAGTAAGCGAGAGAGTATTGATACCATTTTAGACAGAACAGCAAACATTCGAGTCATTGGCATTCTTCGGAATTTAGCTGTTATGTCTATCAGGAATACAAGAGATTGTAAAGCTTTATGTTCCAGTTAAAATCAATTTTTCAATTAAAACAGAGGGCGAATACTTATGATGGCTAACTTTTGTACATTATTATTATTATAAGAATTTCTTACATTGGTATAAAGGCATATACTTGCAAGAGAGTATAGTCGATCCAATCAATTACAGTACACAACTAATACTTATTTTATTGATGCTAGGGGGATAAAAAACAAGAGTCAAACTTTGAATCAAAAGCAGTGGAATATAATACAGCACTGTTATAGATTTATTCCAACGCCCTAGACATTACGATCCAAAACAATGAATATATCTGTGCTAAAAGGAAAGACAAAATGCACAGAGTAACATGTATACAAGTAAGAAGTAAGATGTATACATATAGAGTGCATGCAATAGAAATCATGCCAATGCATAAATGTGAAAATAGATTAAATTAAGCTTTTTAGGCCCTTATTCTGATATGTCTATGTAGTCTGAGCACACATGCATACAAGTATTAATTTATATGTCTGTTGTGTATCACCATTATCAGTGTAACATCCTTTATTCATGCTAACATAATTGCTCAGCTCTGACATGAAGCCATTTATCACGATTCTTTGTATTGTTGCTCGAGTTACAGCCTTTTGAAATCTGAACCTCATATTTCTTTATCACCTCCCTTTGCACATCCTTCAACTGTTTCATTCTTTCAACTATGACAAATACCCATTCTTGTGAATCGGCACCACAGACAACCAAATTGTCAATTTCCAGTAAATTTGGCACTCTGCCAATGAATTAACTCTTTTGCTCTCTTCTATATCTTAATAGTTTGTACAAGACAGCAAAGTAACCGGACAGAATTCAAAATCTTTAGTCTAGAAGCAATAACTTTAACCAGTAAGCTATTATAGCATTTAGTTCATATCATTGACATCATCACCATAAATCAAACTATCAACTCCATTTTCACACATTTTAATTACTACTTCCATTAAGTACTTAACTTACATGTATTAAAAAGATAACTTCATGAAAAGTGATGAGAAAAGAAGTGTTTGAGGAGAAAGAAGTAAAAATGGTAAAGAAGCAATATTTCTAGTTTGAGCAAAGAGGATAAAGGGAAGAAAAATAAGTTATAGCTGAGGTATTTGACCAATGACTTAATCAGTATATTGTCCATTTAGGACTGCGACAATTAGCATTTACCTGTTCTCCAACTGAAGTGAGCATATTGAGTTGGTTGGCCAGGGGTCCAGTGAACTAAGAGAAAGACAGAAAGATAGAGCTAGTTTAAGAAGAGAAAAAAAAAAAACAATATCCATATACCTTTCTTTGTAACCATATTAACCAGAGCCGACATTATTCACTCAGTTTCATGTTTGAGGGTTTAGTTTTTTGTATTAACATAAAACAAATAGCAAATAAATAAAATCTTGTAAGGAATAGGAAGCCACAGATGACACACCCACTAGCTCCAAATTACCATTTTCAAATAGTTACTTTCCTACATCCCCAAAAAATTGTTAGTAGCTCTACATAGAGTAGACCAAACTAAAATAAAGAAATATTTTGAGAATAAATAATTCAGAGACACTAGTGTGTAAAACAATAGATAAGCCAGTGTTAACATATTTAATGCAGGTAACATTAAATAGCTAGAAATAACGTGGTGAGGAAAAAGCAATATGACTAAAACTTTTCATTTTCTTAAGTAAATTTAGAATTGTTTCAGTTTGTTACTCTAAATGTATAATTCTTTACATTTATGCTGTATGGAAGAATCTATGCTAAGCTGATGAAGTTAGAATACTGAAACATATCCAGAGATATTTCCAATGTCTTTTAGGAAAAATAAAAATTACATTTCCAGGAAGATAATATTTGTCTTTCACTAATATTACTTTTTCTTCTCTACAGTTATTTTTAGTTTGTAAATGCTCCAAACAAATATGTTAAATATTTTCAACATTAAATATCTAATAAAGAAATCTTGGGATATGATTGGAGAAAATAGTGTATTCCATCTCATACCAACTGATTAAAGCCTGTCCAGAATCCATCACAGATTAGTATTCTAGCCCCTTGTGTGTATGTGTGTGTGTGTGTGAAATGAAGTTAAGTAAACAAGCAGGAATAAAATTAAAAACAAAACAAAAACATCAGTATCAGTCAGAGCAATTTGTCCCTTGTATTCCACCTCACTGTGACAAATGTTTATGATGAGAGTAACATCATATACTCTCACCAGTGCAATGTATACATCATATACTTTTATGTATAGTCCAACCTATGCCAGCATGGAAAACAGACGTTAAAGGAAGATGATGAAGATGATGGTAATGATACATTACTATACATGACAAAAATAGATACCACAGTTGGACAACAATGAGGGAGCCACCATATGGTCCTGCAAAAAATAGCAGTCAAATCACACCCTCCTGGCTTAGAAAAGAACATTGGATAATGTGATACTGTGTTCTCCATACATAGGAAAAGATAGGACTGTCATAACTGGAAAGTCTTTTGATCATAGGTATACTCTACAAAGATTGATCAGGTGCTATAAACCATGACCAAAAAATCATACCACAATTGAAAAACAAAATATTCTAAGTAGTTACTAGACTTGCTCGATGTAGCAGTTAACTTTCTATTTTCACCATATCACAACTGTTTGTAAAATAGGAACATGTTTGAGTCCTTAATTTAAGATAACATGCTCACAATAGAGATCCTCATGGCTTTAATATATCAACTTCTGGTTTCAATGATGTACTTGAGTAGTGTTAGAATTTCTCAACAATGAATGTTCAAATAAACGAGTGTGTACATACAGCTTTTAATACGTACCACTTTGACTTTATATCACAATTAGATAAAAATGTCCCATACCTAATTAGGTTCCCACTAAATATTTCCTCTTCACCTAGCATGACAAAGATGTGTTTGCCTTGTAGATCATCCAGGTTATTTACTGCAGCTGGATTAGCCATTATAAGATAAAAAGTGAAATTCACTGAGAACTGAAATGGATCATTGACTTGGTTTGCCAAATAAAACTTGTTATCGACCTACAGCTCTCATTTAAATCAGAAGGAAATTTCTAATTCTTGATCAAAATAACTCATACCAGGCTATATTAATGGAACATTTGAGTTTGATAGACAGTATTCAGAATGTCATAATGAGAACATGCAGCCATTATCACAATCCTTAAATAAACCGATATTCACAAAAATAATCACTTATTTGTAAGTGGAATGTACTTTATAATTATATTTTACTAAATATTTCAAAATAATATAATTCTTCTATTGTTTAATTACATACAATTAAAAACAACAATCTGAAAACAAAACTGTTAAATGCCTATTAGACAGAAATAGAACAACAGGCCCAGTGACAACATTCAAACAATGCTAGATGACTATTACTAATTACACTATACCACATCACAAACATTAGTTTGGAACATTAGTAGAATAACCTAGTCTGCCGGCACTAAGTGGCAGACAAATTATCTGTGAAACCAGGGAAATACTTGTAAAGATGAGAGAGCACAGTTAAAATAACCAAAATAAGTATTCATAATACCTAATTTGAGAAGAAAGTATGGTAGGTGCTCTGTAGTGCAATTGACAAGGTGGTTGCCTAGCAAACAGTAGACACAAGGTTACAGTTCCATTAGTTGGCAAGTTGCTATTTTCCATCTCAAACTGGTACTTTAAATATAATCACATTTACATCTTAGTCATTAATTAAACAAATTACAAATGTATTCTTTTAAAGATAAATAATCAAAATAATAGCCTGTAGATAGTTAACTTATTTTGTAAAATGCTATTTTGAACATATTATATAGTGTTTACAAAACAAAAACAATGAGGTCAACAATGAGACGAGCCATTCCATTATTGTTACCAACTTTGAAATGGCTGCAACAGTATTTGATGCATTGTAATTTTAATTTGGGGGTATTTATTATTGATAAACATCCAACTCCCAACTAAAGCTCAAGTATTGTGGCTGTTTTATTTTCTTTTATTTACATTTGTCTGGATCAGAAGGGGTAGATAGTGATCTTAGATGTTGCTGGAATGTTCTGGTATGTCTAAATATTTATGAGTAGTATGCTGCAGAAGCTGTTTGAGTTGAAACAGACTATTTTCATAAACTGCAACCTTGTAAGCCCCATAAATGCTCTATAAGTTAGAAGAATAGAGGAGGGAATAAGTGTTTAAAGTTACACTCAAGAATGTACTGTTTAGAAAATAGATTGCAGTTTTCCTTAATTTGGAGTTGAATATTGTGTCAGTGAGTGATGTGTTATCTTTTGCTATGGTGGTTATTGTATCTTTTACATATGCTATACATGAAGCATTTAACTACATTGTCTAAATACTAATATAGTTGGTTAAGGTAATTGACATATACTTTGTATTTACATTCCACTTACAAAAAAATCTTTCTAATCCTATTAACCTATAACACATGCAGGAAGTCAATAAAATTGCCAAAGGCTTGAAAGAGATTAAATTGAGATTTTCAGGAATGCGGTACATGTCAATCCAAAGATCTACGCTTAAGCCATTCAATAGTACTTGTGGGTCCTGACAGGGCAGAAAATCAGTGCATTTCCAATGCAGCACCAACCTGAACTCCTGGCTATCTACACTCTCGAACTGAAACCTTTAGGAAAATTGAAAGTTCACTGGTGCAGAAACTCCAGGCATATCACTGGTAAAAGCAATATATGAGTCTTGCAAAGAGTAACATACCACACATTTAATGGGACTAACAATGAACATAGCACAGCTTTATTATTAATTACAATTGTTTTAGTACCATGCTACCACCATTTCACATAAATAATTCATGTGAAAAGTTACTCAATAAATGCAGTCGATTGTATCAGGCTGGCATCAAGATGTGTGCTCTTATATTGTACGATGGGCTTGCATTTTATGTTGCTTATATAGGGAGGAAACAATAAGTATAAAATAAGAATAAAAAAGGTGAAATAAAATGGATAAAACCAAGACAAAATAATACTAAGACTAAGAGGAAGAAGAATGCAAAGAGGGAGAATAATATGACATCTTACAAGTTAATTATGATTTTATTCAACACATTCCCCTCTCAAATTCACACACTTATTGCAGCAGTCCTTCAGTTTTTCTGAGCCCTGTAACAAGAACTCGGAAGGTTGGGCCTCCAGCCAGGCTTCTCTAGCAGCGATCTCTTCAGAATCGTTCTGTTCCCTTGAGAAATCTCGTTCCGTTCTTCAGTTATGGAAAGAGGTGATAGTCAGAGGGGGCCAAGTCAAGAGAGTAAGGTGGGTGGTCTACCAATTCGAAGCTAAAATTGCGTATTTTCTGTAGAGTTTCATGTGCTGTGTGTGCTGGTGCATTGTCTTGCAAAAACAGGACACCATGGCTCAGCTTTCCACAGTGTTTCTGCTTCAAAGCTTCACACAGTTCATCAACAGAGACATGTAGTATTCTGTGTTGATGGTGCGACCCTTTGACAGGTATTTTATGAGGAGTACTTCGTCTTTGTCCCATAACACTGAAACCAGAATCTTTCCAGCTAACTTCTGGGTTCAAAACTTCTTGAGATGTGGTGAATGGCTGCTTGATCTGGGGATCATAATGATGAAGCCACATTTCATCCATGGTGACTAAAGAAGCCATAAAATCAGCCTCCCCTGCTGCAAACTGATCCAAAATCAAGGCATTCTGGCACCCATTTTGCAGAAAGCTTTCTCATGTCCAGAATGTTGTGGATGATGTGGCCAACACATTTGCGAGAAATCCTCAGTCTCACCTATGACTTTAGCTGAAATCCAGCAGTCCTCGAGAATCATGATGTGCACAGCTTTGGCTTTGTCCTCTGTGGTTGTGGAAGTTGGCCGTCCTGACTGGGGTTCATCTAAGAGCTCAAAATGACCAGTCTGAAACCATGACACTGAGATTTTCACTGTGGAGTAAGATGAGCAGCCATTCTTCAAGACTTCCATAATCTCGCCATGGATTTCCACCACTCCTTTGCCTTACAAAAAGAGGAACTTCATGACCACCAATGCTTCAATTTTACCAAACTCCCCTGTAGGAACAGCGATCATGCGTTAAATCTGCAGCAGAGAGATTTTTTGCATATCTTCTAAATAGTTGTCCTACCTCCTCTGTAATGGTAACAGCTCTACCTTTTCACGATACCCTTAAAGCCAGGAACTTTTCAGCATCCCATTGTGTGTGTGTGTGTGTGTGTGTGTGTGTGTGTGTATGTATAAGGATATGAAGACCGGGAAAGCCCCCAGTCCCTCAGAAATCACTGCTGAGATGCTTAAAATGTCTGGCAGAGTGGGATATGACCTAGTCACCCGTATAGTTAATCAAATTGTCCACGAGGGAGTCATTCCCAACAACTGGTGTAGCAGTACCATAGTCAACTGCTACAAAGGTAAAGGTGATGCCTTAGACAGAAATGATTACAGAGGTATCAAATTGCTGTACCAGGTCATGAAAGTTACAGAGAGGGTTATAGCTTAACTAATTAGCAAGAGAGTTAGCCTAGATGAAGATGCAGTTTGGGTTTGTGTTAGAGAGAAGCACTACTGATGCTATCTTTCAGGTATGGCAAATGCAGGAGAAGTATTTAGCCAAATACAAACCTCTGTACTTGGCTTTTGTCGACATGGAGAAAGCCTTTGATAGAGTACCCCGCTCCCTTATCTGGTGGTCAATGTGGAAGCTAGGGATAGATGAGTGGTTGGTGAGAGCCATACAAGCCATGTACAGGGATACTGTCAGTAAGGTGAAGGTCGGCAATCAGTATAGCAATAAATTTAGTATACAAGTAGGAGTTCATCAAGGATCAATTTTCAGCCCCCTGTTGCTTATCATAGTCCTCCAGGACATAACAGAGGATTTCAAAACTGGCTGCCCCTGGGAGCTCCTCTATGCTGAGGACCTTGTTCTTATAGCTGAATCACAACCTGAACTAGAAAAGAAATTTCAGGTGTGGAAGCAAGGTCTGGAATCTAAGAGCCTTAGAGTTAATTTAGCAAAGACCAAAGCCCTAGTAAGTAGGAAAACAGACAAATCACAAGTCCCTTCAGGGGGATGCCCTACTTGATATGTAAGAAGGATTTTTGTGGAAAATCCATACGTTGTACTCAGTGTAAGCTTTGGACACATAAGAGGTGTAGCGATATCATGGAAGGTTAACAGAGAAAATAGGCTGTATGTGTGGCAAATGTGCAAGTACAATAAACACTAAGTATGTACAGAGAATATACTTTCTCAAATGCTCGGGGAGATCCATAGAAGTAGAAGATAGCTTCTGTTACCTAAGCGACCAAGTTAGCAGTGGAGGAGGAAGTCCTGAAGCCATAGTTGCTAGAATAAGAATGGGCTGGGCAAAGTTCAGAGAGCTATTGCTTTTGTTGGTAACAAAGAGCCTCTCCTTCAGAGTGAAAGGCAGATTGTATGATGCCTGTGTACATACAGCTATGCTACACATGGCAGTGAAACATGGGCTATGACAACAGGACATGCGAAAGCTTGAAAGAAATGGGAAAAACCACTGATAAATGTCAGCAATCTAGTAAATATATGTACACACACACACACACACACATATACAGGGTGATTGAAAAATAACTCCCTATTTTTAAATTCAATATGGTCATCAGCTTTCGCCACCAGCTTCTCAAGCCATCTGGAAACCGCATCAACTGATTTCACCAGGAACTCTTGTGGGATGGAAGATATAACTTCTCATATTCACCCTTCAAATTCTTCCAAAGTCGTTGGTTTGGGAGAGTAGACTTGCTCCTTTAACCAACCTTAAAGAAAAAAAATCGCAAGTTAGGGCTTTTGGCTGGCGACTGATGCGGACCACAACCTCCCAAAACCAACGACTTTGGAAGAACTTGAAAGGCAAATATGAGAAGCTGTCTTCCATCCCACAAGAGATCCTGGTGAAATCAGTTGATGCGGTTCCTGGGCAGCTTGAGAAGCTGGTGGTGCCCATACTGAATTTTAAATAAAACTTCATGCTATACACTTTCTTCTCATATTCATTTCTTCTAAAAGTTATAGTTAAATAAATTATAAGTATTTCAAGATAGAGAGTTACTTTTCAATCACTCTGTATATATACATATATACACACACACATACATACACACATACATATACGTATACATATATTTATATATATATATATATATATATACACACACACACACACACACGCAGTATTTATGCCCGAGGCGACAAAAACATCATGCTTGTCAATTATTTTATTTTATCTTAGCTTAATTTTAGTTAAGACATAGCTGTTTGGTTTCGATGATTTGGTCACCGCATAGAAATCAGCAGGCGATAAAATGGATGAATGGGTGGAGTGTCGATCAGTCAGTAAGCAAGACATTCACAAAAATATTATCAGTATTATTAAATTCCAAGTCATGTATCGTTTAACCCATTCACTCAATTTTTACAATGAAGCCTTGCACACCTAAACACATCGGCCTTAAAGCTAAGAAAAATAAAAGAAAAGAGACAAGCCTGGAAAGTGTGGAAAAATGGGGGTAGCAACGATACATATCAGAAAGCTAAAAGTGAAGCTAAGTGTCAAGTATATATAGCTAGGACAGAGGCAGCAATAAAGAGGTTCGCCAATGTACTGCAGCGTGAGGATTAGAGGCACGAGGTCTTCCAGATTGCGAGAAAGTGTGACAGAGAGAATAGAGATATCAGAGGTGAAAAATGTGTTACAATGAGTAATGGTAAGCCTGCACTGAATGATGAGGACAACAAAAAGGCGTGGAAGAGTTACTATGCAAAGCTATTGAACGTAGAGAATGAATGGAATAAAGAGAGTCTCCCAAACATGAACCCAACAGAGGTACCAGCACTATTAGTGAACAGCAGCATGATAGCCAAGGCAATTAAAGATATGAAAACTGGGAAAGCCTCTGGTCCATCCAGAGTCTCTGCCAAGATGCTCAAAATATCTCGTAAGGTCTTGTTGCTTGAGGCGGCAGCATCGACAAACACTTGTTGCTCGAGGTGGCAGCATCGACAATGTCATGGTGCTTGAAGTGGCAGCAACAAGTGACTTGAGATACATCAAGAGTTCAGTTGCTAGGAAGCAGTCGTATCGAAAGTTCAGTCGCCAAAAGGCGGCTGCATCGTGAGTTCAATTGCTAGAGGCAGCTGCATCATGAGTTCAATTGCTACAGGAAGCCGCATCGAGAGTTCAGTTGGTAACAGGCAGCCGCATCGAGAGTTAAGTAGCTAAAGGCTATACATATGATATATATATATATATATATATATATGAAGCAATGAATAAGAAACTCCAATACAGGTTAGCCGTAAAACAGCATAGAATACGAG
>JAOPUL010004099.1:111997764-112010891 GCA_027564515.1 Octopus rubescens
ATATATATGTATATGTATATGTGTATATATATATATGTATATGTATATGTGTATATATATATATGTATATGTATATGTGTATATATATATATATATGTATATGTATATGTATATGTATATGTGTAGATATATATATATGTATATGTATATGTGTGGATATATATATATGTGCATACAAACATGCACACATACACTCGCGTGTATATGTACAAACACACACACAGACTCACACACAAACACACACACACATACACACACACACACATACACACACACACACACACTTATATCTATATAGGTAGGTGTGCATGTACCCATGCATGTGTGCATGCTTGGATGTTTTCTGTTTGTACATTACATCAATCGATCCATCCATCCATCCGTCCATCCATCCATATCCCCCCTCCCCCAACATACACACCAACATTAACATCCAATATGTTATATGTCTATAGCAACAGCACTAGATCTGGCTATAACTGAAGGAGCCCCAACCAATATTTCTTGATGCCAGATCAAGGCAAACCATTGTCAGGTTTGTAATAAAACTGGTATTGTTCCCCGTGGAAATGGTTACATCAAAACCATCCTCTCAGATCTTTGGTAAACATTGGTTTTCCAATATCTCAATTGATTTTGCTGTATCTTATGTTAGATGAAATTTCACAGTTGGATTGTTATATATGTAATTGTAGTTGATGCTGGTTGTGTTGGTAGTGATGGGGTAGTGGTGGTAATGGGGTGGGGTGTCGGTGGTTGTAGTGGTGTTGGTGGTAGTTGTAGTGGTGGTGGTGGTGGTGGGGTGTGTCGGTGGTGGTGGTGGGGTGTGTCGGTGGTGGTAGTAGTTGGTGGTGGTAGTGGCGGTGGCAGTGGTGGTAGTGGTGGTAGTGGAGATGCTGGTGGGGTAGGTGGGGGAAGGGTGTAATAATGCTTTTAGTCATTCTGAAGTTGTTGATGTTGGTGTTGATGATGGAATGGTGGATTCATTAATTCTGTTGCTTCTGTTGTTGTTGTTGTTGTTGTTGTTGTTGTTGTTGTGGTTGTTGGCAGTGGTGGTGGTGGTTGGTGTTGTAGTGATAATATTGATGGTGGCTGTAACGATAGTGATGGTGATGATGATGATGATGATGATGATGATGATGATGATGATGGTGATGATGATGATGATGATGATGATGGTGATGATGATATATATATATGAGGTGGTATCAAAGAGTTCCCAGACTAATTATGTTTAATAGAACCTAAGTTTTGACATCATCTCCTTTGAAATAGTCACCTTGCACAGCAATACACCGGTCCCAGTGTTACCGCCACTTTTGGAATCCAACCTGGAAACCGTTTTCCATAAGTGAGTTGAGGACCTTCTGCAATTTGCTCTGGATTACAACGGTGTTAAAATGGTGACCTTTGAGCTGCATTTTCATCTTGGGGAAGAGATGGAAGTCTGCAGGCGAATAGTGCAGGTGTAGAAGCGTTACCATGTTGTTTTTGGTGAGAAACTCACAAGGTGCATTGTCATTGTAAAGAATCCAATTCTTCATGCTCCACAGATCCGGTCACTTTCGCCAAATGCCTCAAAATGTCGCAGTAGAACTCTTGATTGACAGTCTAGCCCTGGAGGATGAATTCTCAATGCACAATACCGCGGATGTCAAAAAAAAAAAACCGATGAGCATGCTCTTGATTGAGCTGCAGCTCTGTCATGCCTCTTTCATTGTGACGACTGCTATTGTCTCAGGGTTGCACCCGTAGACCCAAATCTCGTCATTGGTGAAGATTTTCGACATGGAGGATGGGTTATCAGCGGTATGCTGATGACAGACTTTGACGCGATGTTCTTTCCTGTCCATGACAAAATTGCAGATTACAGGTTACACATGATCACAAAAACACAAATTTCACTCAGCACACTGCCTCATGAAAGTCACTGCTAGCTCTCATTGCACATGCAACCATGTGCTGCCATCTGTTGGCACGCGACAGAACTAATCCAGGACCATTTTGATACTACCTTGTATATATATATATATATATGTGTGTATATATATTGTACCCAGCACACACTGTAAATGTGGTTGGCGGTATGAAGGGCATCCAGCTGTAGATACCAAGCCAAACCAGATGGGAGCATGGTGTTAGCCTCGGTTTGCCAGCTCCGGTCAAACCGTCCAACCCATGCTTGTGTGGAAAACGGACGTTAAAGGATGATGATGATGATGATGATGTAGTTTACATGTTGATGAAAATCACATTCATTTGTCTAGAAATTAATAATAAAAAAGTTACAAGCCTTTAAAATTATGTAATTGCTGACATATCAGAAGTCACAACTGTCTGTTTTCATGGGAATGGTGAACCACAGCATTAAGTTTGTCAACTCACAAGATGGGATACACTCAACAAGTGTAATTCTTTTCATTTGAGGGGGGGGGGATTGTTTTCTTTCATTAAATTATTTTCAAGAATGGCTTAATCTTTGTACAACATACAAAGTAATTATAGCCATGGCTACCATGTTTTTTTCTGGTGTCTGTTGGATTACATTGTCTCTTCTTAGCAAGTTGAATGACCACAGTCTCATTAGTAAAAGAATGAATCTAATTGTAATATGGCTAAAATTACTATGTACATCATTAAATTTTTTTTAATCACAGACCATTAACAAGAGCAAGGAAGGAACTCATAAGAGATATGAGTCTACTGTGCAATTTATCCCTTGCTTGAGGCAAGCCCATGTATTTTCCACTTGTTGAGTGTGGTTCCCATCTGAGTTGACAAACTCTATGCTGTGGTTCACCTTTCCAATGGAAACACTCGGTTGCAACTTCCTGTATGTTGGCAATGCGGCTTCTGATTGTTTTAAATAACATAATTTTAAACGCTTGTAACTTTTTTATTATTAATTTCTTGAGAAAAATGAATGTGATTTTCATCATCAGTATGCAAAACTACAATTTTCTAAGCTGATGTAGAAATGTAGAAAATCTGGTGAAAATTTGAAATAATTCAAGTGGATTGGAGAATTAAAAAAAAAATTAATTCTGATAATGAGAAAAACTGTGGCCTGTCTTTGAAATATTGATGAATCAAGGCTGGATTTATTAATTCAGTTATTTATTTTCAAATATTATTTTTACCATACTGACTTACTTAATCTTGATAATATGACTATAAACACTATGCTCAATTATACCTTCTTAGCAATATTACTAAAGAATAATACAATATTATTAAAGAATAACACATTAAGAATAATCCTGTTGTGGGTCATGTTATCAAAGGATAACCTTGTGGTAGGCTATATAATAGAAGAATAACTCTGTGGTGGATTGCGTTATCAAAGAAAAATTGTGTATAGCTGTATTCTCAAGATTAAGTCAGTATGGTAATAATGATATTTGTAAATAAATAGAATAACTGAATGAATAAATCCAGTATTGTTTCATGTCATTTAAATTGGACATTTTGAATAATCTTTTTTAAAGACAGGCTACAATTTTTGTCAAACAGAATTGTTTTAATTTAAACACTCTTATGTATTGTCACTTCACTTTTTATGTTGATTATCTGACTGTCCACCTGTAATTCTGTTTGTGCTTCTACCTAATGCCCTGTTCATTTATCTATCAGTTATATTTGATTATCCGCCTATTCATCTGATGTCTGCCTGGCTTTCTAAGGTTGCAGTAAAAGTTGACAGGGTTTATTCCTGCTGTTATGTAAACAGGACCTTTCTCATCTTCATGCTAAGGATTGTGTCATGGAATTGTTTTCCATCTTTTGTCATTGTTGTCAACAAGAAGGAAAGAGATAAGTAGAGAAATATACTTAATGTAAAAGAAGTAAACATCAGGTCTATATTGCTAAGAATGAAGTGGAGCATTAGAAGTGTTCTATATTGTGAGGTTGAATAGTGAAGTGCTTTCAGTTATGAAATGAATGGTGCTGTTGTTTTTAAAGAAATGTACCTGAAGTGATGTGGGCATACTTATCCTCAGTGATAATGAATCAAAAGTGGTCTAGAAGCATTAGTAGGAAGTTTGCTGAATTAAGTGTTTTGACTAGAACAGGAAGAGCTTACTTGTAGTGGAAGGTAAAGAGTGAGCAGAAAATAGGAGTAAAGAGATTAAGGACAGTCTGAGAAAGTTGCAAGACTTTCAGTGGGTTTTGAGAAACTGAAAGAATTATGATAAAGCAGATTTTATAGAAAGCTATGGAATAGGTGGTACAGTATCACTGTCAACTTCTTCAGTTGATAATTGAGAGAGTGAAAAAGAGAGAGAGAATTAATAGTTCAGATTTAAATATGTTAGAAAATGTGTTGGTGAAACTGTTCAAGATCCTTTGGGTTAGATAGGATGCAGATTAGGTTTGCACCAGGATATGCAAACTCATGGTTATATCTTGGAAAAGATTAAACTACTCTATTTCTTCTATGATGACCTAGAGAAGGCTTTTGAGGATGTCCCATATATAAATGTCAGCAAAGACATTGAGAGAACTTTAGTCTCTGTGGAAACTATAGGATACATATTTAAGTAATGTAATCTTGTACTATGGTAAAACACATGACAGTAAAAGTAAAAAATTTACAGCAAAAGGAATGTGTTGGGCATGATTTGTTATTGCATAATATTTAATTAGGAGACAAGAAGTTTGTGAGATTGGTTTATGTATGAAGAAGAAGCAATTATGCATGTGTCAATGATGATATATTCTGGGTGAAAAACATCTTGACAAAGACATGGGAGTAGAGTAAGGAAAACTTGAAGAAATACTTAGATCAGAGCTCTAAACATTGGGCCTTTCAGGTTAGGTGACACAAGTTAAACCATGTAAAAAGATACTGAATAGCAGGCATTCACTGCACCCTAATGTTAAGATGATGTAAATACATTAAGATATATGCATAACATGAATTAGCACTACACACATGTAAATAAGTATTTTTTTATCTTTTACTTGTTTCAGTCATTAGACTGCGGCCAGTACTTATTTTTTTAAAGCCTGGTATTTATCCTATTGGTCTCTTTTGCTGAACCAGTAAGTTATGAGAACATAGACACACCAACATCGATTGTTAAGCAGCGGTGGGGGACAAGCACAAACACACACACACACACACATACGCATGCATGCACATACACACACACAAACACACACACACACACATACATACATAGAGAGAGGCTTCTTTCAATTTCTGTCTACTAAAGACACTTGCTCAAGGTGCCATGCTGTGGGACCGAACCCAGAACTATGTGACTGGGAAGCAAACTTTTACCACACAACCATATTTTCATAAATATATGAAGTAATATATACAATAATGTATGTATTATGTATAAATGTACAAATAGGATGTGTTTTTATATTTATTTTTATGCCCATGGTTTCTAGAAACTGAAGCAGGATATCTGTTTAATTTGTGCTCATCTTCAGCAGTAATCAGTATGTAAATATAGTGCTCTTAACCATTTTAAATTGTTATATTATTTTAGTAATCTGATTCATTCTAATTGTCTTAAACACTAAAGTTAATCTATACTACTTTTCCCACCACCATCATCTGCAAGTATTTTAATGCTGCTAACATAAACAATACTATTACTACCATCTACATGACTATAACTAACATTGCTAGTGTTACAACTATCATCACAATTTTTTCCCCAAAATCTATCACAGCAATCACAGCTACAACCACTTCTACCACTTGCTGTACCCACTATCACTAAGTCTATTCTCACCAACTTCATTATCACTCCCACTATTAAGGCGATCACACCTAAGTATCTTCAACCTCACCACTACCATGATCATTTATTTGTTGTGTCTGATAAGAACTCAGTGAACAAGTTCAACTTCATATCTTTCCTGTTATTTTTTCTTTGGGCAATGACCACTAAAGTAACAGCTTCACTTCTAGCTAAAAACTAAACTCACACTGTCACAATCTGTCAAATGAAACATCACTGTTTTACTCCCACAGTGTTGCTTTCATATAACTCTAATCTTACATAATCTTCTATTTCTTCTGTCTATTTTATTCCACTTTACTCTGCTAATGCAGCGGGATAGCCTTTAATTCACTGTCACCAATCCTTGTGCTATGTCATGCAGACAAAGTTTCTATTAACTGCATGCAGGAACACTTGTTTCATTTAACTTGCTAATGTCTGTCAGTTAGACTTGTAGTAGCTCGCTTCCCAGTGCAACTATGATTCGAACCCTCAAATCCAGTCAGTTGTTTCGGAGACAGATAGTCTGAATATGTCATCCTGACTGGAAGAATAATGGGATAAAACCTGGCCTCTGACCTCCATCAGGCCATCCACAGTTCAAATCATCGAAATACATTGCCTCTAGTGATCTACATTTAGTTTAAATAGAATAACACAGACGACCTAATTCTTATTGTATCTAGATGGTATGTCCATCTTTCTCGCCTTTTGTTGACACCCTTAAATATAGAGAATTCAGTCAGTTCAACAGCAGTCTGCTTCGACAGATCATACGGATCATTTCCTGTCAACTCACAGTTTACCCACAGCAGACTACCTCTCTCACGCACACAGCCACACAAGAGCTTGTGAATAGAACTGTTGCATTCCTTCCACCTTCCAAATAACATTTACTACTAACTGTTGTTTTGCCTCAACATATATTATTCTACCACACAAATAAACTTCTGTTGATATTATCTTGTTTGTGATTTCAATTTAACATGTCTTTCATCATTGCAATTAAATGGATCTGCGTCGTCAGATCTATCTACAATTAAAGTTAACAGCCTCAGGGAGATGGCATCCAACACAAACATCAACTTACACTGGAAAACCCAATGTAGACACACAACTACACTTGACAGCCTCAACACAGTCCATCGGAACATCTCACCAGCAATCCAAGTCGATCATATTTCCTTGCAACAACCAAAGCTGACCATCCCCACCGTTGCCATTACAGACTCTATCTCACTTTCTCCTAAAATACTGTTCTTGTTGTGTGTTAGTTGACTGTAGTTAACAATGTTTTTTGTTTTTGTGGGTTATCTTTTATGAACAACTTCATAATTTTGTCTCTGTAGCTATATTTTAATTTTATTTGACTTGTAGTGGTGATTCGAAACTGAACTGCTAGGTAACTGGTCATACATCATGTTTGAACCACAGTAGTTTCATATGATTGGTTTATTAAGCAACCAGATATTTTCAGAAAGTTCTCTTTAATATACTGGCAACCTGTTCCTAATCATGGAAGAGTTTATCTTATATCTACTGAATGCCATGACTATTGCTTCCTGGAAACCTGCCATATTATGAGAAAAAAAAACGACTTTGGTCCTATTCCACTTCATTTTTATTAAAACTTACATATGAGAAATTTTGAACTGATACACGTAAATTGACATTCAATGAACATGCAAATACCTTTGCAATGGCGAGACAGGTTGGAAAGCCATTGTCTAAAATGTGAAATATTCTGCATGTAATCTTGTTTGAATAAATGAGTGTTAGAGATATACTATTATTAAAGCTTACATACCCCCTTAGAAAAAAATGCAATCATGTAATCTTAGCTGGATTTATATTGCTTGTCAATAGCTTTAGTTAATAGGATTTTTTGATGAGGCTCAGTTTTATTGAAATATTTAGTCAGTTTTGCATTCCATCAAGTACAGGATTAGCTAAAGGCATAACTTTGTGATACTAGATATTATAAGCAACAATTTGAGATAAAACAAGGAGAAACAGGCTTACTGACAGAACTCAAACCATGCATCCATCAGTTGCTCAGTAACTACATTACTAATTTACATTACAAAGCATCTGCCATTTCATCAAATCACTAAATATTATAATGATATTGTTATTTTCTCAACAAGATATTTTGTAAAATTTTTACCGATTTTGATTATTACTTTACAAACTTTTACATCACTTCTATACCCACATTTTTTAGCAAACACATATAAAGTTTAGGAGAGAAATGGAATGTTCAGACTTTCATACCTTTTCTAAGAGGATTAGCAAAATAAATGAAACAGTTTCAATCAGACCATAGATTTACTAACACATAATCTTGTGTCCAAATAGCTTAATTGTACTCTTGAAGAATTCTCTATTGCTGTTTTACATACCGTAACTGTAATCAAAATCCTTAAAATAGCAAATTGAAAACCTCAGTTGTATACTAGGCTACTGAAACAGTATGCTGAACATTGTGGTATGAACTTGAACATGCTAGTAGACTATCACTACCTATATGGATATCACAGTAAACCAACATAATATTGAAAATGTTGATTTCATTTACCTTTGACGTTCCAGTTATTAGCAATGTGACAGAGTATAAAAGAAATTCAATTGGTAAAGCATCAATAACATTTAACTAGCTGGGGAAAATTTGCATCATTTGAAAGATTTCCTCGAGATTTAAGCTTTGCTTTTAGAATGCCAGTGTGCTGTCAATATTGCCGTAAGACTTTGAAGTTGATAAAATAAGTATCATGATCAATTAATTCACTAAACTTTTCTCCAGATAATTTGTGACCTTGTGCTAATGTGAAAAATCCTTACTATGATAGTACAGGGTGATCCAAAAGTCTTGTCACCCCTACATATTGTTTTAACTTCACTGCAAGATTCAGCAAACCAGCTCCTCCAAAGAGAACGATATTTCGATGGGAGCAGGATCAATTGAGGACAAACTGAGGACAGGATGGCCCTCAACGCGAAGGGACACATGTGCAGAGGTGAAGGCATCTGTGCTACAATCACCCAAGAAGTCACTATGAAAATGGTTTTCCGAGCTAGGAATTCCCAAAACCATAATATTAACACACATGACAAAGGATCTTGATTTGAAATCTATTGTTCTCATTACTTTTTGGTAGGGGGTGACAAGACATTTGGGCCACCTGTAGATTATTTTCTTAGGAAAGTGCTGCTCACTCATCAAAATGCAAGAAATCAACCTAAATGAGAAAAATATTTTAATTTATGTGGCTAATTTTCTTGATATTTTTAATTGAAAACCATCTATACATAACTTTAGCTGATAAGTTCTTCCTGCAGTATTTTGAACACAGGTGCCAGTGACACATTAAAAACACTCGTGCCAGTGACACATTAAAAACACTTGTGCTGGTGACATGTTAAAAACACTTGTGCTGGTTGACATGTTAAAAACACTCATGCCGGTGACATGTTAAAAGCACCCGATACACTCTCTGGAATGGTTGGTGTTTGGAAGGGCATCCAGTCGTAGAAACCATGCCAAAATGGACTGGAGTCTGGTGCAACTCCCCGGTCTGCCAGTCTCCAATCAAACCATCTAACCCATGCCAGCATGGAAAATGGATGTTAAATGATGATGATCAGATACCATTTTTTGAGCAATATTTTAAGATACTTTTATTTTCCTTAGGCCTTGACCAGTATTGTATTTTTGATAATGAGAAAATAAATGTTACTTTTTTTTGTTGTTTAAATCTGAAATTTGCAAAAAGTTGACAAGTCAGCTTCATTTAGTGGAAACTTGGGAAAATCAAAGAAGCAGTACATACAGTAAAGTAGTTAAGAGGTGACATACACCAAATACTCTCAATTATTTCCCTTAGCTCATTTTAATTTATGACATATATTGGCCAATTAAGAAATAAATAAACCCAGTACTAACATCAGTTAAATATGATTTTTGTTATTGAAAAGTAAATCTAAATAATCAAAAATTGCAACAAGAATTAAACATACACCATATACATTTAGTTTGGGTTCCTGTAAAACAATACCCAGTCCATTATATAAAGTCTCCTATCACTCTGAAGCACATAAATACTTCATAATTGAGATCATAATCGTAATGAGAAGTAAAGTCATTAACACTAATGAAAATTATTCTCAAAAGGGGCAAGAGAAAGAACTCTTGAAATATCACCCAGACAAAAATTAAAAGGAGATATGCAGGAAGGAATTGCAAAATGGATTCTTTAAGCTGAGCTAACAAGCCGAAGACCTAAGGGTATACCAAGAACAAGATGATTGATAATATCCATTGTTGCATTTGGTCACACTTGAGAATCCAACCAGAAATTTTAATGACAGTTACCTCTATGGAGGAGGTACCTGAGGACCTTTCCCCAATGATCCTCCCAGGAATAGTGGGCAGAGAAGATGGATGGATAGATGAATTTTCCAGTGTTTAGGCAAAAGTTACAATTATGTACAATGAACAATCCCCTCAAATATCTCAGCCTCCCTCTACTCCTTCCTTCAGTTATGAATGCATCTCATCTTCTTTTAGATAAATGAAACGTTAGGCTTTATATTCATTCATTTAATTGCTATGTTTTGATCAAAACTGAGAAATGAATGATAGATAGATTTATGTGAAATTCCATCATTCACATGTAAACTCTTAATAATTGTTGCTCTCATTTTTCTACATATGTTCAACTCAATTTGATTCGGTTGATTGTCATTGTATACAAAAACAACAAAACAACAATTAAAATTGTTCTGAGCATCATAAAAATAAATTTACAGCTGAATTAGTGTTCATAATTGGACCATTAACAGCAAGAAGGTCAACTAATCCCTAGCACAGAGTAAAAGTGAAAACAAATATTTGAGCTTATCAACAATCCCCAAAATTATATCTAAGTCAAGTGCTCTAATTCCTTTAATCAATGAATACACAACACTGAAGTAACTGATTAGCCTTTAACTTTTGTTGAATGTAAAAAATATCTCAAAGGATGAATAAGTTGTGAATCTATGTTCTGTCATTTGTATTGTAATGTTTAGAGTAAGATGGTGTTAAACCAGTTCCTGTTTCTTCATTTACCTAGCAACAGAGCATACTACATAAAAACAGAGAGAAAGAGAACAACTTGACTGAGAAGTGCTCACATAACAGGAAATTTCTGTATGGTTGAATGATACATGCTCGAAATGACTCACTAACCATTAAGACTACAAAGTAAAATGTTTATGTGTGATTAAAAAAAGAAAATTTAAACAACTCCATCACTGTCTTTGTCCCTGTTAATGCTGCAAAAATACCAAGATTGTTATGTACCTATATAGAATTCTCTCACTTTGTTTATATTTAGCACTCTGTAAACATTTCAATTACATTCCAATTACTAATTGTATAACGACTCTCTCCATAAATTGGGACTATAATTAATTATCTGAGGAAATTGTTTGCACACAACACAGAAAAGGACTACGAATAAAACTGACAGCCTGCTATAACCAAGATTTTGTGCCGTGCCATGCCATTCATTACCTCATTTCAATATAACTGAAATGGGGAAGACAATACTTTTTATTGATTCTCTTTGCTGCACACTGTTTACAAACTTCTTGGTAGCAGTTTATCAATTTACTGCACTTCTATATAGATATTCCTAATTTTGTTTTGTTTACATATTTTTTACTGACCTATGGCTGAAAGTTTAGAAGTTGAGGTACTGATAAATTCATATTCTACTCATCTCGAGATTAAAAAAAAAAATTTTTTTATGGAGTGATTCATCCTGACAACATATATTAAATAAACTAACTATACCCCTTATTTATTTGAGCTTGGTAAAAAGAAATTAGTAAATTGTTTATACTGAAATCAGTAAATTTATATATAGTATTTTTTTTCACTTAATCTAGAAACTTAAATTAGTTTTTTGTCAACATTCAGGCAGTTCTGAGAGAATCCAAAGGACATATGCTATAGAAGCAGTCAATTAAACACTTGGGGCTAACTCACAGGTTCTATACACCAGATATACTGTCATAAACTATCTTGTTATTTTAGGTGTAAAACTTCCTTTTATAGGATTTGTAATATTTCTATAACCATCCTATCTTTATTGTGAGCTTACAGTTCATAAAACTTCAGGCTTGAAACATATAGCCCTCATTTTAAAATCAGTAAGGAGTTTGTTTTGTTTTTTGGTTTTTTTATTTCACTGCTGCATTGAGGAAGTTGAGTAACTATGTAGAAGCTCCTTTACTATTTCATGTTTTTTTTATATTTAATATAATTTAACAAGTTTATACAACTGCATTTGTTCATAACATAATGTGTTCACTTGATCTGCATTATTATATTTTCATGCTGTGCAGTATATTATGTTCACACATTATGCATGCTGTTTACTTGCGGTGCTTCTCTCTCTGCAGCTGTTCATGCACTATAAAATTGTTTATCTTATTTATACAGTTAATCAGCACATTTTCATGCTACTATATTTGAATGTGAAGGCAAGCACTGTATTAAATTGAAACCATTGCACTTCACTTATGCTGGTAATGACATTGAGAAAAATATAAATGCCACAGCACATCATTCACTCTTATTAAAAATTTCAGTGTTATTATTAATGTATACGATTAATGTCTACATGGTATAGTTGTTTACTTACTCTGTTTAGTTAACTGCTCTATCATTCTACAACTTTAAATGCATACTGTAACAATATTTGCTGTAAAATACAGTAACTTACTGCATCTTTATCTCACCCTACACTGTTCAGTTATTTAGTTCTCCATGCCATTGATGTTGTTTATCAAGACCTTTCTAAGTGTAGTTAATATGATTAAAATAATAATTATAATGCATCATCATCATCATCATCATCATCATCATCATCATCATCATCATCATCATCATCCTTTAACGTCCGTTTCCATGCTTGCATGGGTTGGATGGTTTGACCGGAGCTGGCAATCTAGAGAGCTCCATCAAGTTCTAGTCTGATTTGACTTGGATTCTTCAGTTTCATGCCCTTCCTAATGCCAATATATATATATATATATATATATATATATCTTTTATCGCTTACTTGTTTCAGTCATTAGACTGCAGCCATGCTGGGGCAGTGCCTTGAAGAATTTTTAGTCAAATGGATTGACCCCAGAACTTATTTTTTTTTAAAGCCTGGTACTTATTCTATTGATCACTTTTGCCAAACCACTAAGTTACGGGGGACATAAATATACCAACAACAGTTGTCAAGCGGTGGTGGGAGACAAACGCGGATACATACACACACACACACACACACACACACACACACACACACACACACACACACACACACACACACACACACA
>JAOPUL010004099.1:112014275-112024328 GCA_027564515.1 Octopus rubescens
AGCGTGCGTGTTGCGGATAAGTGTTTTAAAAATGATATAAAGAAACAAACAAATAGAAGGAACGAAAGACGTACACGCTGCTAATTTCTAACGCCTCTTCAGTTGATGTCCAAAAAATCATAACAATTTTGCACCTTTACTCTCCCACTTTTTCTGTTTCTGCTCTCTGCCTCTCTCTCTCGCCCCCTCCCACTGCTACTTCCGCTGTTCTTTGCACAGACTCGAGAATCGGGATTGTGTCTTCCTTTTCGAGTCACATGCCATTGTTGCACTCACATGATTGTTTCGTCTCGTTCCTGGCCCAAAGGCTTTCTTGCTGTGCTGTTAGTACCTTTTACTTGTTCCGAGCCGTAAGGCTTTCTGTTTCGTATACTTGTTGCATAGTTTTTTGTTTGTATAATACACCTTTGTCTTTGTACTTTACCACCTCATTAGAGGTAGGACATATCATGGTTCGTCTTTGTTATTTTACAATGTTGCTTTATTTTAATCCTGATTTTTCGTGTTTTTTTGTATTTGTACACATATTTAATTTTGTTTGTCTTGTTTTTTCTTGTGACTGTCCCTTGCTCATTGCTATGTGACTGTCCCTTGCTCGTTGCTATTGCCCAATGGCAGTTATTTTACTCCACTGGCACCACCAAAATTGAACAATCTTGATGCTAAGGGTGCGAAATTATTAAGATTTTTTGGACATCAACTGAATAGGCGGCAGTAATTAGCAGTGTGTACGTCTTTTGTTCGTTCTGTTTGTTTCTTTATATCATTTTTAATACACTTATCCGAACATGAACAGAACAATAAAAACTTACATCAGTATGACTGGATTTACCTTCAAGGAAAGATACACACAGCACTTGATTTCATTTAAAGGCAAGAACAAAAGGAATGCAACATCTTTATCCAATATGGTATAAACTCTTAAAGAGAGGAGTGTGGACAACTCCCATATAAATTGGAGCATCATTGCAAAGGACAGCAAATATAGAGGATGGAGAAGCAAATACAACCTGTGTCATAGAGAAATTAAATATAACATCAGTGAACAGTTTGAACATTAGGGAAAACACCTTCTGTGGATTAATTTTGCACTCGAAACCTGTGAAACCCCAGAAATGATAATATGCACATGATCAAACATGAAACAAACACATGCTGTAGACATATGTATTTATAAATATTGTTGTTCATGAATGATCTCGCATAAGATAATTAAGGAATTAATTAATTTATGGTGAATGCAGATCTTGAAAAATCCAGCGCCAAGGGAGATAACAATTAAGAAATTAGTCACCTCGCCTGATTTGTGTATTTATTTTGAAATCCCACATGGTCTCGTGTAACCGTGTATATTCTCATCCAAAATGGAGACAATTACTAGCATTCTCAAGTGGATCACTTGAAGAATTGTGGAGATTTTTTCCACATCAAAGAATTGGTTCCCCTGTTAATAAAGAACATTTATCCACAAACTGTGGTATTGAACACTCATTCTCACTATTAAATTCTATCATATGTGTATATATGAATGGAACTTGTGGCAAAGGAAGACCCAGGAAACTATGAGATGAAGTATTGAGGGCTGATCTCAAAATGCTGAGCTTTAAGGAGAAAATGACAATGGAGATATCTGGCACCTTATTGTGCTTGAGAAAACCCACCCACCACAACAGAATTGACATCCTAAAAATCACCTTGTAAATGCTTGTACCTGCGAGACTCTGCCTCATTTCCATTCTCACTACCCCATCAAGCTTCCCCCACATCTCATTCCCTACACTCATTACTTCTCCATCTCAGATTATTTGGCTACCATAATCACCTGTCGGCAGAATAGGCACATACTATGCACACACCCTTCCTTTTGATACTTTCCTCCCCCTCTCCTGTACCACTTCCATTCCCCATTAACTTTCTCCAGCCACGCTCTCTCCATCCTTAACACTCTTTCATCCACTATCTCTCCCAATGCCCTCACATAACTAACATGCTGCTCACTCACTCAGTCCTGTCCTCTGTATCATTTCACATATATTCCCCACCACTGTAACTTGAGGCTATATCCTGACACATATCCACCACTATCTCTCTCACTCTCACTAAGTCTCCTTCTCCAACTGGGATATCCTTGTATCTCTCCTACAGCAAGACACCTATCTCTATCCTTCTTTTATTCTTTTAACCTCTCATTAACTGGCTTAAAGCCACCTCCCTCAATACTACTTCCCCCAGTTGTGGCGACTTAGTCTTGTCTTGCAAGTTATTTGGTGACCCTGCCAGTGCTGGTGCCACAAAAAAAGCATCCAGTACACTCTGTAAACTGGTTGGCATTAGGAAGGATACCCAGCTGTAGAAACCATGCCAAAACAGACAATAGAGCTTGGTACAACCATCCAGCATACCAGCTCGTCAAATCATCTAACCCATGCCAGCATGGAGAACAGACGTTAAATAATGATGATGATACTCACACACTTACAATGTTATGATTGGGGCAGAGTCAAGAAAATCCGGAAAAGACTGAGAAAATGTCCAATGATTTCATCACGTTATGTCTGTAATGTATACACACACATGTATGTATGCATATGTTAAAGACCCCCTTCGGTCATGAATGACCATGGGTTTGCACCTAGAAAGTCCTCCGTTTAGGCACAAGTCTGGGCAAAGTTGTTTGTGGAAGACCAGCAGTCGCCCATGCATACCAGTCTCCCCTTTTCATGCTACCAATGTTGTCCAAGAGAAAGGCAAAAGCCGATACAGCTTGGCACCAGTGACGTCACAACTCTATAGCTGAGTGAACTGGAGCAATGTGAAATAAAGTGTCTTGCTCAAGAATACAACACACAGACCGGTCCGGGAATTGAACTCATAACCTCATGATTGTAAGCTCGACGCTCTAACCACTGAGTCATGCGCCTTCAGATGCATATGTAAACACCAGCTAATTGCAGTGAAAGACCTCGTTATGAAACCAACCCATTTCCCATTAAACATGGTGGTTAAATATAAATACAGTTGATCAGACATTAGTTTAACTCTTCAACTTTGACGATGGCTACAAGTTTGACTAAGTAACCTTTTAGTATTAGTTATGATATTTTCTGTAGTAAACATTTGTGCTGTTACAGTATATAAACTGTTCAACATCGAATTAGCTAAAATTTCTAATCAACTGTTTAACCAAACATGCATGAATGCTTTGTTATCAGCCCCATCTTTCCACTTACAACACTTTTCATTGTTGTACATTTTTGAAAGACACTCTGGTGGAAGTCCTATTGACACAGATGTTGCAAATTGGTTATCAGATTTGCAATATCTTTTACTTGTTTCAATCATTGGATTGCAGTCATGCTGGGGCACCACCTTGATGTTCAGTCAAACAAATCCAGTCCAGTACTTATAGTTTTTTTTTGCCGAGCTGCTAAGTTACAGGGATGTAAACAAACCAACACCTGTTGTCAAGTGATGGTGGGGGCCAAACACAAAGACACACACACATAGATGTATATACATACATACACATACTATTCAATCTATTTTCCGCTGACTCCAATCTGACCCCTCCACCTCCCACATCTTCCTCAATTCACCCCTCCCCTCCAAACACGCCCATAACTTATGAGACCTTCAGGTCTGTAGCTTCTTCCCCACTCCTGGCACCCAACCTGGCTCTTTCCCTTGTTCTCACCCTCATTGCCACACCTGTCCCTAGTTCTCCAACACCACTATCCTTACCAGCATCCACCACCACCCCTACCACATCATTGATTCATTCACCTGCACCTTCAGCAATTTAATCTATTGCATCCTCTGCTCTCTCAGTCATTCCTTGTACATTTGTCAAACTTGCCGGCGATAGCTGACCAGTTTGCCAAACATCTCCAGGACATTTAATTTGGCAATGAAACCCCATGCTTGTATCACTTCTGCTCAACTGATCATTTCCTGCAACATCTGTCTGTGTTCGGATTGGCCATGCACAGAGGCCACCCTCTGTCAAGATCAGGAATAAATTTTCTCTCTCTGTTCCTCAGTCCCTCATTGTTGCAATTCTTCACCTCTGTTCATCTAAACCCACTTCCACACACACCATGCACCTCCCACATTCCACTGCTCCTTCGCCTCTACCCCCCCCCCCCAACTCTACACCATTATACTCATTACCCACACCACACACAGGTATATGCCCCTACATACATATACATACACCTACACACACTCACCAGCACCCATACTCCCACTTCCTTCACCATACATATAGTAGCATGTATATAGTCATGCACCCACATCTCCCAACACCTACCTCCTTTGTCATCTTTATTCCACCTGACACATCCTGGTCGGCCCACATACACCCCCCCCCCTCCTACAACACACACACACATGTCAGATATCCTCACGCACATACAAGTGCCCTTACACACACATGCACACATAATATACACACACATATATCAACTTCATACACACACTTTATCCAACAGCCCCATATACACATACCAACTGAAAACAGAGAACGCACACCTGCTCCCATACATACACATGCACAGTTATTCTCGATGTGGCCGCTTCTAGCAATAGGGCTCTCGACATGGCCGCTTCTAGCAACAGGGCTCTTGACATGGCTGCTTCTAGCAACAGGGCTCTCGACACACACATAAATACATGGACAACACATACAAACATTGCTTCATGCACATGCATGTATCTGTTCACTCACACACATACATATGCGTGCTCCCATACATATTCATGCATACATTCACATAATTTTCATGCTCGCATACGTACTTGCTCACACACCCATACACATGTATACATGCACACATTATCCTCACATACACACACATGCCTTAGTCAGGTTACTGTTGTCTCCCTTGCCACCCATGTCTCCAACCACTTCCAATCCGGTCAATTCAACATGAACAACCGTAAATCCAGACACATTTTTTTTCTCTCTCTCCATCTGTTTTCTCTCCTCATTCCTTTCTGTAGAAGAGCTTAGGCTCGAAATATCAAAGACTTCTTCCAGTTGTGCTGAGCATCAAACTAATACACATTGTGTTGTTGTTCCCTCACCTGTTTTTTTTTGTGTGTTTTTTTTGCATAATTTTGAACTATATATATATGACATGTTAAAAACACTCGTGCCGGTGACACATTAAAAACACTCGTGCTGGTAACACGTTAAAAACACTCATGCTGGTAACACGTTAAAAACACTCGTGCTGGTAACACGTTAAAAACACTCGTGCTGGTAACACGTTAAAAACACTCGTGCTGGTAACACGTTAAAACCACTCGTGCCAGTGACACGTTAAAAACACTCATGCCGGTGACACATTAAAAACATCCGTGCTGATGACATGTTAAAGGCACCCGAACACTCTCTGGAGTGGTTGGCATTAGGAAGGGCATCCAGCTGTAGACTGACTGGTGTCTGGCACAGCTCCCCGGCTTGCCAATCTCTAGTCAAGCTGTCTAACCCATGCCAGCATGGAAAACAGACATTGAATGATGATGATGATGACACACAATGAGCTTTTTTCAGCTTTCATCTACCAAATCCAATCACAAGGCTTTGGTCGATTTGGGGTTATAGAAGACACTTGTCTAAGGTGCCATGCGCTGGGACTGATCCTAGAACCATGTGATTAGGAAGCACACTTCTTACCACGTAGCCACATCCATGCCTATCCATGCTTGCACCTATATGTAGATTTGTTTAATAATTGGTAAATAAGTCTACTGTGATACAACATAGACATAAAAAATGCCAGTATATATTAAAATAAAATGGTCTATTGCAGCTGGAGAAAAGTATCAGTTGAGTATGATCCATCAGATACATATGTCTTAAAAAGAAAACTGAGATAGTATCTAAGTATTAAAAGCATTAGCCAATGTATGTGAATGTAGTAGAGAGATGGTTGCATTGCTGCAAACATATGAAGTGAATGGACAACATATACTGGATAAAAATCTCAAGTTGCAGGGTATCATAGATTAAATGACATGTAATCAAAAATAAGTGGCAATCTACAGTATTACAGATATGTCCAACACATGTTAAGTATAAAGAGTAGGACACGATGATGAACACACAAACATACACTGATCACAGTTGAGTGCTAATTTCAAGTAATCACCATCATGCAACATTGCGTTTTTCCATCTACTTTCCGTATGGACTGATGTACAATAAAGTTTTCTTTTCATTAAGTGGCATTGCCATCTTCTAGTGATTTCAGCAGCATCCACATTTGCTCCTCTATATATTTCGCCATTGTTATATTTTGTGTATGGAATCTGCAGCAACTGATAGAAGCAGATAGGTCAACTTACCTTGCAAATAGTTCATTTATTTATTAGCTGAATCACACTGGGAATAAGCATTGGAGAATGTGCCAGTGAAACCTACATTAGTAACAGTGTGTCAACAAAGCAAAACATTAATGCTTTTAATATGGTTGTTGTTAAAAACCCATAGGTCAGCTCTGATCAAGCAAACCTGGGATCAAAGATATTCCAGCTGTGACTGAAATGTCTTTGATTATTCAGTCTTTTTCATAGAAGCTGTCTTATTGGCTTGCTTTAATGGCGTTTATATGATATTGAAGATATAACATTCACACGGCTAATGTCTTTTTGAAAATGATTTGTTCAAAATAACATTTGTTTGGCTGTATTAAGATTTTGATTCAGATTACATAATTGATGATATTTTATATCCACAAAGTATCTTTCCATACATTCAAACTTATTGAGTGGAGATGGAAAATAGGAAGAATAAAAACAAAATATATATAGGTTTATACAACGTAAGGCAATCGAGATTATGGATTTTGATTTTTCTGTTGGCTTATAGGATTTGCGTGATAGTATGTTTAATTACAATCTTAATTATATTGCTGTTTCACCCTCCCCCTTACCTTCAACAGAACCATTTCTACCATTACCATTCACTCCCAATACCACTCACAGAGCTATTTTTACCAGCAGCACTGCTACCATTACCATTGGCATAATCTATTACTGAAATAATCCTAATCACTATTACTACCACCATCATAATCATCACATTTCTTTCTATTCATCTCTTTCTTTTTTGACTTCACTTTTCTCCATTTCTTTTCTTTTTCTCCTTTCTTCCCCTCTCTCTGTCTTTGTTTCTCCTTTTTTTCTTTCCATTTCACTGTTGCTTCTCTTATTTTCCTTTCTTTCTCTCTATATTCCATTTCCCACGTCTCCAGTTTATGTCAATAACTCCCCTCACATTAACCAGAATATGCAGCTAAGAATCAGAACACCTTTTCGCAGCCTCTACTGGTATATCAGTGTAACAGCAGGTAATTTGATCTGTAAAGACTGCACTAAAATCCAGGGGGTTAGTGCAGTCTCTTATTGGTTTAGTCCCAATCCAGAAATCATTGAAAATTATGCAAAAGAAAGAAAATGTTAATGGATTAATGTTGTAAAACATAACTCCACAGGAAGAACTTAAGTCTTTCTGTTGCTTGAAACACTTGAAAGTTAAAAATCTTCCCATCGATAGGACACTGGTTCTCTGTGGTTGTTTTGTTAGCTTTTTTCCCTGGAAGGAATTTAACCTAGAATTATAAGCCACTAAAACACCCATCATTTCCAGATTGCTTCCTCTGCTTGCAATTGCAAAATATAGTCACCCTATTCATGACATAAAAGAGCTTCTACACAGGTACTCAACTTTCTAGAAATAGCAGTCAAATGTTCTTCAAATTACATACTATCCTCTTTAAAAAAACTAAGGACACAATAGATAATGTAGTTCAAGATATGCAATGGTCATGGCTGGAATGCCTTTATTATAGGTCTGCTGAATTAGAGCTGATCTTGGGTTAAAAAACAACATAACCACCTTGTAGTAGTATCTAATTATAGTAGATTAGAAACTACCATTGATAAGAAGGTATCTTGGTCAAGAACACATCACAAAACTAGATACTTGGCTATCTGTAGATCTTAAAAAATATGGAACTTTTACATATCTTTTTACTTTTACCCTTTTTTTTTCATCCTTTGAATTTCAGTTGATATCTAATATGTTTTTTTTATTGTTAGTGTTGTAAACAAAAACTCAATCCCATTATAATTCTGACTAACATCTTATATACATGAATTTATTTCTCTATTTCAATTTTTATGCACTTAAATCACACATATTTTCACATGTTTGTGTATGTATATATTATGTATATGTTTATGGTACATTAAATCAATGCGTGCCTGTGGAGATAACTGTAAAATCTGTGATGATATATACATATACATTCATCACCAACTAGATCATCAACCCAGACAACTGAGCATTATGTTTTGTTACGCACCCTAATAAACCTTGCAGAAAGCTGTTGATAAATTTTTTTTGGGGGGTGGGGGTGGGGGTGGTAAGGCTGATTTTTAACAATCTGGACACACTGATACTCACCCACATTTACTCACTTTTATACATACACACACACACACACACACACCACATACACACACACACACACACACACACACACACTGTGACCATTGTCAGTATTCACAATAGTCAGAAACAAAATATTTTATGGTCATAGATAGTATCTTCCAAATAAAAATGAACAATAGAAGACTTTACATGTGGAGGAACCCTTTAAACTTTATGGTCACTGATTGCACTCCACCAAATTAATTTTCTTTCTTTGGTCTTCACTTAGTATTTCCTCTGATATTCATTACATCATGCTAACGGGAACCACTATACAACATCACATATTTCATTGCCAGAAGAGGAAAGGCAACCCTCCAAGACTTGTGGGGAAAAAGTTATTTGGTCTGAACAGTTGCAACAGTGTGGATTCAGATAAAAGCATCCAGAGGTCAGAGGCTGCTGTTAAATCAGGAGAGATATTAAGTCTACCTTCTGAGAACCAAAACATTCCTGACTAGCCACCATACATTTTCCATCTACCAAATTTCATTCACAAGACTCTACCTATTCACTTGACCTGCTAGAAATAGTAACCAAATCTCCTTCAAATTATACCCTACCGTCTTTAAAAAAGAGTTATATTGGATGATATATAATTTCTGAGAATACAGAATGGTAATGACAAAAATACCATTCATGACAGCTCTGTTCAGTTCGGGTTCATCTGGAATGAAACAACACATTTCATACAAACTGTCCACATCCAGACTGTCCTCCATGATTCATTACAGCATGTTAGACTGTGCAGTATTGTTTCTGGTTATTTGGAATTATGGTATAATTGAATCAACAGATCTGTAAGTTATGTCTTGATCAACTATTGCATATCATAGGGCTGCTTGATCAGAGCATACCCACACTCGACAATAACAACACAATTCATACTTAAACTTACCAAGCAATTGTTATATTTATTTTAGATGGTTATGGTTTTTTTTAAAAATAAGCTTATTAAAGGTGACAGTCTATTAGAGGAGGACTCAATCATTCAAGTGAGCAGTGATGCTGCTTGATGTGGTGAGCTGTTCCTGTTCTGCACTTCCTATATACAACTAGATGGACAAGCCCATTTGAGAGTTGCCTTTCTTTTATGCTGGTTGTTCAGAATCCTATCTTCTTAGCTATCAGTGATTTTCTAAAAGATATTGCCAAAATACTTATCACCAAACTAGACTCCTGCATACTATATCGAAACAGCAAGATTTGACTGGCATGCGGTGTCCGGATGCCCCCCACTGATGATTTCCAATAGAATGAAATCACATGGTATAGGAGTTCCGGCACCCATGACCAACATTTCTAGTCTGCTATGATCTATGTGTGTGCTTTTATGAACCAAGTGCTTATATGAGGTCTCTTGAGGCTAATAACGCAGTATTCGATGTCTTAACAAGACATCCATGTTAAGTTGGATATAAAAATTACCTTATATATATATATGTCTATATGTGTATATATGTATCATCATCATCCTTTAACGTCCGCTTTCCATGCTAGCATGGGTGGGACGGTACCACAGGAGCTGGCCAAGCCGGAGTCTGCACCAGGCT
>JAOPUL010004099.1:112036129-112050508 GCA_027564515.1 Octopus rubescens
TTGCCAACAGAGGTAAAAGCTCTCTGAATTTTCTCCATCCTATTCTTATTCTAGCAATTACACTTTCTGTGCATCCTCCTCCACAGCTAATTAGGTCCCCTAGGTCGCAAAAATTATCCACTCCCTCTAAAGAGCCTCCAGGGCAATTGAGAAAATCGATTTCCCGAGTATCTGTAGTTTTTATGGCTCCTGTGCATGCTACATTTGTTACTATATGCTTCTAATAGTATTAATAATAATTAAATATTACAAATTCTCTTATTAAATCTCTATACTAATGAGGGTACTACAATAAATCCTTGTAGATTCTAAAGTCAGCCTACATCAGTATATAAGATAGAAATTTCCCTAATATTGCTCAGTTTGACTGCAAGCAGGCTTTCTGAAACTATAGCTAAATTTTTGTTTTATTGTAAAATGTGACTCCTTCATCAATGTGACTCCTTCATGAAATACATTTCCTCTCTCCTTGTTCCTATCTTGTTAAATTGTTTAGGCCATGTGCAGTTGAAGTCTTTTCATGATAGGTATGCTGACTGACAGAGTTTCATATATTTATGTGTGTATATATATATATATATAATTGTCATATCTGTTAGTATATTAATTAAATATTACAAATTATTTTATTAAGTCTGTATACTAATGAGGGTACTACAATAGATCCTCACAGATTCTAGAGGCAGCCTGCATCTTTGTAACCATTTTAAATGAACATGAAGTTCTCCCTTGGTAACTCATTATGCACTCCACCCGTCCTATGTGTATGAATATGATATTTTGGTGATTTTCCTCCTGCCATCATATACTCGTATACATGTATGTGTATAAGAGCTGTAAATATCTATGCATATGCATGTGTATATATATGTGTAGTATGTATATATGTGGACTACATATAAATACTTAAACCTTACTATATAGCCACCCTATCTCTTCTTCTGGCCAACCTGAAGACCTAGCCCCATAGCGCCCTTCTCTATCTCCTCTTGGTGCTTGCTATAGATGTTGTACAGGATTCAGAAAATTCTAATTCATTGAGTAAATTAACTATATACCAAAGCCCTCTCCAACTGGCAAGTTTGCATGCAAATCTTCTTTTCAGGTGCTGACAAAAGTTCCACGATGACTGTTTTCCCACTCTCCCTCCTAAATCCACAATTTCAGGGCTGTTACAATCAATGTCAGCACAATGAAAGGTAGGACTGGTGAGATTATTGAAATGCTGTGCAAGAAGTAAGATGGAGGGGAGCCTCTGCTAGATTTCTCACAAGTAACAAACAGAAGGTCAAATTCTTCTGGGTAGGCAGCAGTGATGGGGTGGATGGTGTAGGCATACCCTTGGCAGAAAAATGGGTAGTTAAACTGAGACTAATCTTATATAAATAAACAGTTACATTTATCTCGGCCTATGCACCACAGTCTGGGCTGACTGATGACCAGAACGACCAATTTTATGAGGTTCTTTTTCAGATTACCTCAACGACAAATGACAGAGACTTGGTTATTGTGGCTGGTGACTTCATGTTGGTCAGCACTTCCATGGATTCTATGGTGTGCATGGAGGTTACAGCTTTGACTCTAGGAATGGGAGTGGACAGGGCTGCTGGAATTCTATGATGCAAATGATCTGATGATCTGCAACACTAACTTCAGGAAACCAGCCTGCCATCTGATTACCTATCAATCTGGTGGGCACATAAGACTGATTGATTACATTCTCACCAGGCAACAAGATAGACAGATGATTGCAAATGCTAAATCTTTTCCAGGTACAACTTAACATAGATTACTAGTTAGTGACTTCAGAATTAGAGCTGGACTCTGAGAAACAAACTAGTTTGGAAAAGGTGGTTATGAAAACTCAAAGACCCAGTAAACCAACATAAATTTAGATATATTCTGATGAAAGCTTCTGATTGAGAAGGAAGAGGAGTTAAAGACATAGAGCTTAGATGAAAATTGGAAGTTCCTGTGAAGCAACCTATTGACTAAATCTGTGGGTGGTGCAAACCTACGAGTAGTGCAAAGTCCTGGTCAGGCCGAGGGTGACATGGTAGTGGAACAAGGAGGTAGACAGTGCTATAAAAACAAAGAGACAGGCTTGGAAAGACTGGGAAAACAGTGAAATCAGAGAATTATATCAGATAGCCAGAAGGAAAGTTAGGCGACAGGTTTACAAGCGAAAGGAAAAGCAGAAAGTAGGGATCAGAGGCATGAGGTTTTCCAGATTGCAAAGCAGTGTATCACTGAGAATAGAGATGTTGTGGGTGAGAAATGTGTGCAATGGTATACTTGCACTTAGTGATTCAGAGAAGATGCATGGAAGTGCCACAATGAAAGATTGCTAAATGTATAGAATGCATGGGAGAAGGAGAGTCTTTCAAATATGGACCCAACTGAGGGACCAGCCATCAGAGTTGACGGCAGTATGCTAGATAGGGCAATTAAGGATATAAAGACAGGGAAAGCCCTTGGGACCATCAGGAGTCACTGCTGAAATGCTTAAAATATCTGGTGGAGTAGGATTTGGCCTAGTCAAGTTGCTACAAGGTTAAAGGCAGTTTGGTTTTGTGCCTAGGAAGAGTACCACAGATACCATCTTCCTAGTGAGACAGCTGCAGGAGAAGTATCTAGCCAAAAGTAAACCATTATACTTGGCGTTCGTCACCTTGGAGAAAGCTTTTGATAGAGTCCCTTCTTCTCTTATCTGATGGTCTAAAGAAGTTAGGAGTAGATGAGTAGCTTGTTAGAGCCATGTATAGCAGAGCTGCCTGTAGGGTGATGGTCAGCCATGAGTACAGGTAGAGGTTCACCATGGCTCAGTTCTCAGTCCTCTCTTATTCATCATAGTCCTCCAGGCCATAACAGAGGAATCTAAAACTGGCTGCCAGTGGAAACTACTATATGCTTATGACCTTGCTCTTATAGCAGAATCTGTAGTGGAATTGGAGAAGAAATTCTAGTTATGGAAGCAAAACCTGGAATCAAAGGGTCTTAAAGTTAATCTAGCCAAGACCAAAGCTGTTAGCTAGAAAGCGGATAAGACTCTCTTTCCATCATGTAAATAGCCCTGCTCAATATGTAGGAAAGATGTTGGAAAAAATTCCATTTGTTGCACCCAGTGCAAGCTATGGATACATAAGAGGTGCAGTGGAATCACCGGTTAACAGAGAAAGTCATCTTTGTATGTGGCAGATGTGCAGGAACAATAAGCACTAAGGAAACACAGGAATTAGACTATCTCAAATGCCCAGTTTCAGTTACCAGTTTCTGTCACATTAGCAGTGGTGGAGGATGTTCTGAAAGTATTGTTGCTAGAATGAGAATATGATGGAGGAAGTTTAGAGAGTTATTACCTCTGCTGGCTTCTCTCTCAGAGTGAAAGGCAGATTGTATGATGCTTGTGCATGAACGGCTATGCTCCATGATAGTGAGACATGGGCCCTGATTACAGACGACCTGCATAGACTGAAGATGAATGAAGCTAGTATACTGCAATGGATGTGCAACATCAGTATGCATGGAAAGGTGCTGAGCGAAAAGTTTGGCAAAAGAAGAATCAGATATATATGCACAGGTATGCATATACATGTGGTTTCATATATGATCCTCTATAGTTTATAGTGGTGTAGACATTACCTTTTACCTGTATTTTGTATTAAGTGAGAGCTTCCATTCTATTATAATATTGTGACAGATAAGTAAATCTACACTTATAAGAGACTACTATCACTGCCACCTACCACAAAAAAAGAAAAATTATAAGTTATAAGCAGTTTAGGATCATATATGAATCCACATGATTGTGCATATCTGTCTATTGCTGAAGCATACCACCATCTATATGTATCTTGGCATTATATTGGTCAATGAACACTGTATCAATCAGATACTGCACTGGACATGTTAGACTGCCCCTACCAGCCCCACCAAAAACAATTAGACACAGGTTAGTAAGTATACATTTATGTGTGTGAAGTATAGTACCATTAGTAGATAAATTTCTTATTCTCCTGACTTATTAGAATGAAAGATGAAGAGTCAAAATTGTAATATGATTCTGCCCCATCCCCCCAAAATAAATGAAGTGACTAGACATGAATGTCCATACACACACTGGTGCACCCACCTACAAATGCAGCACATATTCCATTCACAAAGACAGTGACACCAACCATAAAAATTAAATAAATGTTTAGCCACTCATACCTTTCACAGAATCCACACCATACATGTACAAATGGCATGCACACACATACTCCCTCATACAAAATCAACAGCATGTACACACACACACACACACACACACACACACACACACTATCTCCCTCCCTCCCTCTCTCTCTTTATTCCCCCCCCCCCCCCCCCTCACATATTCTCACTCACATCTCCATAAATATAGACTCTGAATCTAGGAGACAGACTGAGCATAGCAGCTCATGCCAACACAGAAAAAGCGGACATAAAAATGGTGATGGTTTTATATATTACATGCATGCACTGGATTTGAACTAAATATTAAAACCTGTACATTTCAATATTTAGCTCAAATCCAGTGCATGTATTCCAATACCAGACATTAATTCACCTAGTTGTTAGAAATATGTACCAGGATTTCTGGGAAGGTCAGTTGCAGAAGACTGGAATTGTATCAAAATTGAAGAATTATTTCTCATCTACTTACTGCCTTGAAACTCCTTAATGCTTAAGAGACATTATTTTTAGATGACAATTGCAATGTGCTGTTCCATTTGAGCTCAACAGTAAACATGTTAAAGTTATTTACTTTTTAATTAGCAACAAAATTTTATTATTGAACATTTTGCTATGTATTTTAAAATGAAATTTTGATCAAAATTATTTCATAATTCTAAAATTTATTCTATTCACATTCACAGTATTATATTTTGTGTGTGTACACATATTTTTACTTCTCATTAGTGTTTGTTTAATGTAAACCCCCTTTTTAAAGTATGCTCTGAAATAATGTATAAATTTAGAAACATTTTGTATTTATTTTCCAGAATATTCTTATTAAGATTTCTGATGATGATGTCTACACTGCTATAGTTGCTGATTTTGGCTTGGCTGCCAAAATACCTGATCCTTTGTACGTAATGTTCTTCTATTTGTCTTTATTTTAATTTTTCAATGGGAAATTTTCTTTTTTGACTTCGAAGTTAGGACTATGACCTACCAACTAATGGATCAGTGCTTCATTTCTCATTATTACCTATGTTCCTGGAAGTGACTGAATCAGTCCACATAGTTGGAGATAATTTCAATATATTGGTACATCTTGTGATCATAAAGAATGTATCAAGGACCTGCTGTCTTGGCAGGCAAGGCAAGCAGTGCCCATCTTGATCAAAGTCATAAATTAAGGCTCATGAAAGCATTTTTAGCAGCTTGAAGCAAGGATTTAATTAACTGGTTTCATTGTTAGTTATCTCAAAAGGATCCATTTACCTTTTCTTCTCCAGATACTAAGCAACAGTGGTAGAAGTTTCTTTAGACTATCTTCACGCTTAATATATCTCTCGAGTGCTCTCTGGTTTAACTGTAGCTGACTTGTAAACATTGTAATAAGCATATTGTGGTGGTTGACAAACAAAATTTTTGTCCGTTAACTTTACACTGCACCAAACAATAAACATGATTAGGCTTACTGTGAATCTTTATAGCAAGACTAATAGATTACATTGACATTTTCAGGTAGTGTTGCATTGACCCAATTGCTAAAAAAGAAACGATTATCTTCATAGGAAATTGTATGATAGAGATTTTTTCCTGCTTCACCATGTAGCATTTTTTTATATCTACATGTTCAGTTTAAATGGGTAGTAAAAAAGTTCTTCAACCTTACTTAGGAGCTGATCTCTACTTTTCGGCATTCCCCTTTCAGGTTATACAGAAAGTAACACCTGTTCATTAATTGCTGAACAGAAGGATAGTTATTACTACCACTTGTAACAAGGCTGATTACTCAGAACAAAAGTGATTTGTCTTTTGAGTAGTTTATTTTTTTTATACATTTCAGATTAGTTTGACTGTAATAGATAGTAATATCTCGAGGGACTCTTCTTTACTTGATCAGGAGTTTAAATTTTACTCAAGCCACTGCATTGTTGTGTCCCCTTAGTTAGGTACTTTTCTTGCCTTGGTGTGTCTCTCTGACAAAATAGGTGACACTTTCATTTATTTCATGGTTCAGAGTAGTTAGTGAAGGAAAGGGTACCACTGTCACTTGCTTCCACAAATTATATGTTTTATTTTTGTAACAGATTGAGTCTTATAGAGAATCAATTAAATTTATTGTAGTGTTTTGCAGATGTATTTTTATCACTTCAAGAACACTGAAGTTCTAGATCAACTTCAGCAATAACACTGTGTAACAACATTTAAATTTTTTTTGTCTTTGGTTAGTAAATGTTATTTCCTATTTGCTTCTATCTAGAAATCAAAGGAAATTACTAGTATTCCCTTCAAACTCTGCTTTTGTGACTTGGACATCAATGTTTTGAAACTGACCTATTTTCCATTACAATTCAGACAGATTCAATGCAGTTGCTGAAGCAGAAATATCGTTATAGCAAATCTTCTGCTCAATACCACAAATTTGCTTGACCGTAACCACTTGAACATGTCCCTTAGTGGCTGACAATATGTGCATCTCTGATTATGAGCAGTAGTAGTGGGGGGGGGGAGCATCATAGCCATGTGTTGAGAGGGATTCTTTGAGGTTTGAATAAATGTAACAAAAGCAAATTTTGAAGGAAATATTAGCCATTTTTCATACTTTCTTGGGGTAAGCAAATAGGAAATAACAGTTGCTGCCCAAGGACAAAAATCGTGTTACACAGTGTAATTGGAGATATGAAGTATTAAATTAAATACCTTAGAACATGAAGTCTAACTTTTTACTTGCTGCACTGATTGTACTATCTTCTTCTTCTTCCAAAGTTTTAAATCCGGTTTTGTCCCCGTGAATGGGGGTGGCCAGATTCACCTCACACTCGCAGATGAGATGAGTAATCCTACGACAGACCTTTTCACAAGGCTGAATCACAGAGTTACAGTTAGGAGGGAAGTATAAACTAAAATCATTGTCTTTTATTGAAAGTTATGCTTCTGGGTGTGCTAAACAATTATTTAGGGTAATCACTTGAATGGTGAGGGTGCTGCTGTACTCCATCTCTGAATGCAGGAATCAATGTCTCATCAGGCAGTGAGGCAATGTTCTTGGTGCTTAGGCCCCTTCTAAAACAAAATAATTATCAAAAATCAAAAATATTTTACACTTTAGATTAAAACATGGGCAACCTTTTTTTGAGAAGCAGGTTGCATGGGACATGGTTCGTCACCAGGCAGGCTGCACTACTAAAAAAAATTGAAGGTAATATTTTGTTAGTCAAAGGGCGGCAAGTTTGCAGAATCATTACCATGCCTGAAAAAATTATTAGTGGTATTTCTTCCGACTTTACATTCTGAGTTCAAATGCCATCAGGGTCGACTTTACTTTTCATCCTTCCGGGGTCGATAAAATAAATACCAGTTGAACACTGGGGTTGATATAATTGACTTGTATCCTCACCTACAATTGCTGGCCTTGTGCCAAAATTTGAAACCAATGTTTTTTTAGGCATGCCATTCAGAAAGTCCTGCAGGCCACATACAGTCCACAGGTTACCCATAACTGCTTTAGATTAAGGTTAATAGAGTTAGATTCAAGAAAAGGTTGTCACAATCCATCCTTTTTTTTTTTATATTACTATGGTAGATATATGAAAAAAATGTTTTCACCTTTTTAAAGTTTCTTGGGTCAACACTTACCCCTTACCATCTGTTTTGTTTTATATATGTTCCTGTAGCATTGACACAGCAAAGAATACATACCCTATCTTTAGAATCTTTACTCTCAAATGGACACCTCACCACCTCCCCAATATCATGAGCAAGGGTTTTCCATGGCATCATCATCATCCTTTAACGTCTGTTTTCCATGCTGGCATGGGTTGGACTAAAGTGAGATGCTTGCAGCACCTAGGTTTCCCAAACGGTCACCCATCTAACTAGGCTCAATGTTGCTTAACTTCGGTGATCGGCTGAGAACCAGTGCTTTCAACGTGATAAGGTTGAAAACTGATATATATACAACATTAATACAGTATAGGTGGAGGCATGTGGCTTAATGGTTAGAGTGTTGGATTCATGATTGTGATTTGATTTCGATTCCTGGACTGGGTGACGTGTTGTGTTCTTGAGCAAGACACTTCATTTCACGCAGCTGGCAAAGATGAGTAATCCGACGACAGACCGGCATCCCGTCTAGGAGGCTATATCTGTGCCAGGGAAACTGGAAAACCAGCTCTGAGTCTATATGATGCAGAAGGATCTTTATCTCCTCCCCCCTTTTTTTTTAATACAGTATAGATTCATCAACAATGTACACTTGTTCTCAGGATAAATTTTATGTAGCAACTAACAATACACATTCATCCACAAACTTTGTTGCAGCTTCCAGATCAATACAGATTTGCTTTCACAGCACACACACACACAATGTAGTGAAATTGTCTTTGCCCTTAATCTTGTGCAATTATTCTTGTGAACATTCAGAATCATAGTCTAGTTTTGATTCTCTATGAAACATTTTACCTTTCTGCATCTCCCCAGGAATGCTAACTATATTAGGAGCACTGTTTAATTCTGCACTCCTAGCATCTTTCAAAGTTTGCTGATACTTGAAACCTTTAGCATTTAAACCGGCCAAAATATTCTATTGTTTTATGTTCAAACTGACCTAATACAGTCTCTTACACCTACCCTACAATGTCATACTAAAAGTAAACAATCCCATAATTGAAATCTCAAAGCTACAAGATAATGTATTATTAATTCAAAACAATATGAATAAATAAGCATTAGATTTGGCAAACTATTCTGAATGCTAAAGGGTTAAGATGTCTGGACAGAATTTTCACTTCAACATTATTTTTATTGATCCTTTGTATTTATGTAAGGCATGTGGCTCAGTGGTTAGGGTTATTGGCTCGTGATCGTGAGTTCAATTCCCAGTGGTGCATTATGTCCTTGAACAAGACACTTTATTTCATGTTGCTCCAGTTCACTCAACTGGCAAAAATGAGTTGTACCTGTATTTCAAAGGTCCAGCTTTGTCACATTCTGTGTCATGCTGAATCTCTCTGAGAACTACGTTAAGGGTATGCATGTCTGTGGTGTACTCAGCCACTTGCACATTAATTTCATGAGCAGGCTGTTCAATTGATTGAATCAACTGGAACACTCGTTGTCGTAACCAACGGAGTGTAAGTTTTTTAAGGTAAGTTAATAGAGTATGGATGTTTGCTTCTTTTCATTGTATTCTGGCCAGTGTTTTTACAATCCTTTCATCTATACTACAGGCCTTATCTACTATATAGGTTGTGATAGTGTCTTTACAATGTCCTTCCAAACATTTTATGTAATACATTACAGTTCTAGTTGTGTCTTGGGAGGGTCATTATGCCAATAATAATAACACATGCACTGGTTCAATTCCACTTCTTTATTGTTAGTCATTTGGTTCAATATCTAACCAACTAACTAATCTATCGTTTGTTTAATGTGCTGGTTAAACAGCCAATCGGTTGTTTGTTAGCCAAAGTTCTTTCGTCCCTTCGCAACCTTTTCAGTGAATTGCCTCTCCCTCCAAGGTCTGCTAGCAGACTAACAAACAACCAGTTGATTATTTAACCAGCACATTAAACAAACAATCAGTTAGTTAGTTGGTTCGATATTTAACCTATTGACTAATAATAAAGGAGTGATATTGAACCAGTGCATGTGTTGTTGTTATTGTTTCTACTCATACATTCTGAGTTCAAATGCCGCCGGGGTCGACTTTGCCTTTCATCCTTTTGGGGTCAATAAAATAAGTACCAGTTGAGTACTGGGGTCGATGAAATCGACTACTCCCCTCCCCAAAATTTCAGGCTTTCGTGCCTAGTATAGAAAGGATATATATATATATATATTGGTTGTTGCCCAGCTCTCCATGGGTCTAGTGTAGTCGAATACTAATGTATGTATGTATGCTGTAGTTATGTTTGTAAGGACCTCCAGTGTATTGTTTTACCTGGTGGCCTACACTACTGTTAAGAGAGCCATGGTTGTGTGGTTAAGAAGTTTGTATCACAAACTATGTGACTCTGGTTCAATCCACGGTACCTTGGGTAAAGTGTCTTCTACCACAACCTCCAGTTACTTTGCTTATACTTCGGTGCTCTCACATCAGGTGATGCATGAGGCAGTCAAAGTACTCCAGTATGATCGGTCAAAAGCCACCCTCAGTGCATGGCCGTTGCCCCCCAATTGCTGTGATGCTTTTGCACTTTGATCTGTTTTCGTAGCTTGAGGTTTTAGCAGGGACTGAGTGCTAACCTGGAAGCAAAACGACTTGCATTTAAGAAAGAGGCTGTAAGTGAAGCTGTCTCTGTTGACGGCCAATCAAGGTCCACAAAGCGTAGTGTGGATCACCTTCGGTTTTAGACACCTGGTTGTTGGTCTTTTTGAGACTCCTTCGCCCTGGCTCCTCCACTTGCCTACTGGTGCAGTGTCAACACCACGCCCCTCATGTATTTTAGCTGAGGTGATGTACCAGGGTGTGGTACCTGAGAGATTTAGTGGAGGAGTGAGTGAAGACCACTGATACTCATCCACCCTACCAGGTAAGCAGCAGCATGCTAGACACCAAAGGTACTATCCCTACCCAGAGGCCCCTACACTCCTAGTAACCAGTTATGAATCATAGTTGATAGAAAGAAACTGTGTTGGAAGGGTCTCCAACAGCTGCTCATGTTTTTAGGGCTCAACCCTTTGCCCAGTTTGTCACTGCCATCACCTGACCGTTTGGTGGGGGGTTGGGGTCTTACAGCAGAAACTTCTCCATTGAAAGTATCCAGGCCAAATCTCTAGTCTGAAATTAACAGCCTCTTGTCACCCCCTCCATCTTCTTCCCATCAGATTGGGTGGCCTTGGAAAGGGGTTACAGGTGCTGCCCTTTTTTATTCAGTCTTTTAAACAAACATGCTGAAGTGAAGGATTTTTGTCTTTGTTCTCTTTCCAAGGGTTAATGTTAAGGAGGGTGGGTCTATTATTATTAATGTAGCAAGCTGGCAGAATCGTTAGCACGCCGGGCAAATTGCTTAGTGACATTTAGTCCGTCTCTACGTTCTGAGCTCAAATTCCACCGAGGTCGACTTCACATTTTCATCCCTTCGGAGTTGATTAAATAAGTACCAGTTATGTACTGGGGTTGATGTAATCAACTAGCCCACTTCCCTAGAAGAAAAAAATTCAGGATTTGTGCCTATAGTAGAAAGGATTGTTATTATTAGCAAGTAGGAGGAGGAGGGATGGTGGTGGTGGTAGGAGGAGGAGGAGGAGGGGTGGTAGTAGTAGTTTAGCCCAGGTCAGCCCCAACATTGATCAGACCAATGGTCAAATGCATTTCGGGGTACCATGCCCATCATGTATGATTTCTTTTTTCAATCCTAGTGTATCTAGTACTACATTATCCAATGTGCTCGCCATGTGTTTCATTTTCTCTTAGAGTGAAATAGAGGAGGGGTTGATTTGGCTGCTAGTTCTAGCAGTTTGAACGCCTATATGAAATTCTCCTGTTGGTTCAGCATGTTTGTTTTGTAGTTGTTGTTGTTTAGCTTCAGGTCAGTCCTGATCACACACAAAAGGCATTCCATATATGACCATCACATTCTTTTTTTTACATACACAGTGTATCTAGGATCACATTATCTAATGTTCTCTTCTTTAATTAAGACTGTGTATTGGGGCAGTGTATTTGAGAAAGACGATTTGGTTGCTATTTTTAGAAGGTCAAGCAATGTTTCAGTTGTCTGCACTTGTTTTGAGTAGGGGTCGTTTCTTTGTAAACTTGACCCCTTAGTCACCACAACATCCCTATTTCTAACTTAGTAGAAACCCCTAACATTCAACTACCATCACCAGTTAAAAATAATACAAAAATATATTTGATAAATTATATCATAAGACCTGGTATTTTTACGTTAAATTTATTGCAGATAATATTTTTTTCTGCCAAATAAAATAGCCTATGAATTATGATTTAATAATATTTATTTTCATAACTTCCTCCTCCTCTCTCTCTCTCTCTCTCTCTCTCTCTCTCTCTCTCACTCTCTCACTCTCTCTCTCACACACACACACATACACACAGCTTCCACTGCCACCAACACCTTCAGACAGCTATTTCATCAGGAGTCTAATATATGATGGTTTGCCATAGGGGTTACACAATGTTAAGATAGATGAAAGACAGCTTAGATATATATATCTTCTTTGTCAGGGTCTTGAAGTGTTCGTAGCAAAAGTATGTTTCAATAAGCGATATGATTCGTTGCGAACTTTGCTCCCCACCAAAACGAAATTTAGTGGTTTGCAGTCGGATGTCATATGTTTCTCAGACTGGAATCTATTTAAGAATGTGGCTTACTGTTGGGGTTTTTTTTGTTTTAGTTGCCGAAAACTGAGAGAGAAAAAAGGCAGTACGTAAAGTTGATTGATTGTTTTTGAAGAAGAAATGCTTTTCGTGCACTTTTGAGAAGATGGTGTAGAATATGTAAAAATCTTGCCTCTCAACAGCAAACAAGCAGCCATCCTGTTTTGATTTTTGTCATGTCCCGGCAGCTAATGTTTGAGTTTCTCAGTTCTTATCAAGAAGACAACATCCACTCTGAAAGTAGATAAGTGCATAGCTGTGGGTTTGTCTTGGCAAATAGACAGTATTTTGGTTCTTATGATAAGGGAGGGAAAGAAAGAGATGAGGGAGAGAGAGAGAGTGAGAGTTGTGTAATTTGGCTGTTACAGAGGGCAGGCTATTTTATGTTGAAGCAAATCTGTCATGCCAGATACAAAACTTGAATTTGTGTTTGTTAGGAAACCAAAAGTCACCAGGGCTATTTTAATTATGCCAGGATTTCATTTTAAACTAGGTTTTGCTAATGAAGGAGATTTAGGGCAAAGAGATAGTAGTGTAGGCCTATCAACAACTTTGGAACATTTAGTAATAATAATAATAATGTTCATCTTTTGAAGTAAAGAACATGTTTAGTACAGTATAGTGAATATGAAACATTGCTCTAAACAGCATCGCTACTCTCTCACTGGATGGTGGCCATGCTGGAGTACTCCCTTGTAGAGTTTTTAGTCAATCATATTCCATCCATCCATCTTCTCTGCCCACTATTCCTGGGAGGGTTGTGAGGGTAGAGTCCTCAGGCACCTCCTCTGTAGGATCTTAGCAGAAGCAGTCGTCATTACACTTTCCAGTTGCATTCCCAAGTGTGATCAACTGAGACTATGCATATTATCCAACCATTCTTGGTCTACCCCTGTGTCTCTTGGTTGGCTCAGTTTGAAAAATATGTCGTATGATTCTTTCCTGCAACATTCTAATCCCCTGTCCATAGTACCAGAGGCTGTGACCTCTCAATGCAGAGAAGTAGCAGCTCAACCTGGAGAGACTCCCTGATCTCTAAGCTATGCACTCTGTCGAGTAACGTTACACCACAGATCCTTCAGAAAAACCCCATTTTGGCCACTTGTAGTTTATTTACCTTTAGCACGCTGGAGAAAAATTCATATTGCCATGAGTTATCTCCCCTTTCTATGCAACACAATATGCTTGTAGCTACAGGGGAGGGAACTCTACGGCGACATAATGCACCTAAGTGTGCAAAAGGTTAATCAGTCACTTAGCAGATCAAGAATTTCTTGGCATTCCTAACACACATCTTCCATTCCTCTTTGTCATCCAGGGCAATTTTTTAAAACCTCTTGGATAGTGTGTCCGTGTCCAGTGTCTTCTAGCCATTGGTTGATATATTTTATTTAATTTACTGCTCTACTTCTGTCTCGTCTACCAAAAGAAGGTTGCCACAGAAGAATTTCAGCCACTAGCTTTTCCTTGTTACACCAGCAGTGACCAGTTAATCTCATCCTGTGCTTTTTGTATTGTCTCTGTTGTATACGTGATGCCTTAATCTAGCTGTTTTGTTAGTCGGGTGTTGATGTTATAAGATATGTAGAAGCAATCATGGTGACACAGGTCCAGAAAAGAATCTTATCTATCAAGATCAAGGTTGATAAAATGAAGCATCAGTCAAGCACTGGGGGGAGGGGTTAATTTGTGTCAACTCGCCCCTCCCCTCGAAATTTCTGGCGTTGTGCCCCCCCCCCACCGAACTACATTTATTTATCTTGAGCAGAGGCGACTGCGTGGAGACCTCATTCTGGCCTACAACATCATCAACAGGAATGTTAATCTACCTATCC
>JAOPUL010004099.1:112099407-112110330 GCA_027564515.1 Octopus rubescens
CCATTACATTTATACCTAGTGTGCATTTTCATTATCACCTTTTACTTTTCTCCTATATATATATATATATATATATATATATTAAAAATTGATATAAAAAAACAAACAATGAACGAATAACACACACACTGCCTGTTGCCAAAGACTCTTCAGTGTATATATATATATATATATATATATATAGGGGAGAGCAAAATATCATAAAATTCATGATATTATGATGTTAAATAGCAATCAACTTACTGATAAATTAAAAAGTTCTTTCCCAGTTTGTACATCCCACAGCTTTGCATCTGTATCCATACTACCAGTTGCAACTATAGTGCTTTGGGGGTTAAAACTCAAACATACCTGGCAAAAGTATAAAAAAAAAAAAAAGAAAAAGAAGTAATATAAATCCGTAGATTATTTGCATATTTATTCTTAATATGTCTAGGCATGTTCAGAAGCAAAATATGCTGGTTGCTGTCATAGGAGAATAACTTCTCCCTTTTACAACAATAGTGTTTCCAACACATTTGGCTCATTGGCACACAAGATTCTGAGACACCAGTGTTTCAATATGTTGTGTCTCATCAGCCAGACATGCATTACAGCAACCAGTATATTTTGCATCTGAACCTGCCTAGATGTATTAAGAATAACTATGCAAGTAATTGTTCCAGATCTTGCTGTGCATGGTGCAAATAATGATTTTTTTTTTTATGAATCAGTGTGTAAATGTCTTTTTAAAACTAAGTATCTACACTTGAATTTATAGAAAATGAATGTAATACTAATAGGGGATCTCACATCTGTTTCAATGAACAAAAGATGTTTGATAAAATACTTATTCATTTAATTTATAGTGTAAGTGGTTGAGTATTCCACAAAGATTTGTATGCTTAATGTAATGCACAGAGAATCATATTGACACTGTGTGTGACAAGGATTGCCTTCAAATTATGGATAAAGTCTATTTGACAGGCTACCACACAGTTTTCATTGACCCAATAATGTATGTTAGTCTACTTTAATAATACAATATAGTGATATGATAATGGTTTCAAATTTTGACACAAGGCCAGTAATTTGTGGGGTGGGGGTAAGTCGATTATATCAACCCCAGTGCTAAATTGGTACTTATTTCATCAACCCTGAAAGGATGAAAGGCAAAGTTGACCTTGGTGGAACTTGAACTTAGAACGTAAAAGAGGGACAAAATGCTGCTAAGCATGTAATCGACTTAACCCCTCCCCTGAAATTGCTGGCCTTGTGCCAAAATTTGAAACCAATATCATAATACAGTATTCAACTGACAACAAGAATGCTTTGTATTTATCACATGACCCATGAAGCCAACACTTCACTTTTTTTTACTATTAAGTTCACCTTTTAATGCATCTTTCTTCAACACTGTTTTGATTGTTTATCAGTTAATTATTGTAGTCTGAAATGTAGTAGTGTGCCTTAAAGGTAGTATAGCAGTAGAAATGATGCATCAATAGATTAAATGTTTTGCAGTGTTTACTTTTCTTATCCCAACAATTTTGCTCTTCATTCCATAAAATAAATATGAGAAATGTGCCAGGGATTGATTCAATCAACTATACCCTATGTAAAAATCATTACTAATAACTCTTCAATTTCCATAGTTTTTCATAACAAAACAAGTAAGATTAATTTTTAGTCAACTGAATTACCCTCTCCCAGTACATTACTGGCATTTTTTCATTGAAGCTTGGAAAGATGAAAAGTAAGTTTAATATCACTGAGATTTGAAACCGAGAGAAATTAGGTACCAAACTGCATACTACAAAGCACATAATTCTGATGTCAACAAGTCAACTATCTGCACTTGTTTAAGCAATAAAAATATAAGGATTTTTTAAAATTCAATTTAGAAGCTTCTTAATTGATAGTAGAAGGTATCTGAGAGTTATGATATTTATTTCTTCTGATACCATTATCACTGACCATATCATCATATCACCAGAGTGTATGTGACACAGACAGAGACACATATTGAGCCTCAGAAGATCCTCTCCAATCACATCCAGCCATCTGGGATGTGGCCTGCCATGAGGCCTCTTCCAGCCCACAGCTGCTGCATCAAATGAGAGTAAAGCCCTGGTAGGATGATCTAGCAGGAGACAAGGGACATGTCCGTATCAGTGTATGCGATGAATAACTATGAGGTAGGAGGCTGCAGGCTGATGCCTGTGCACATGTAGCTCCTTGCTGGAAACGTGATGGTACCATCTGATGTTCTCGATGGCACTCAGGGCTCTGCTATCAAAGCCATTGATCCTCTTTGCCAGGGTTTTTGAGAGGGGTCCTGTTTCTGCTCCATAGGGGAGAATGGAGAGGACTGATGCATTGTAAATATGAAACTTCACCTTCCCGGGAGATGAAGCAGTGATGTCAGAGGGGTTTCCATAGGGAGTACATGACCCCAACATCCAGGCCACTATTCCATCTCTCAAATTTCAGTCACAATACCTGGGTCGACCCAGAGTTATGGTAATAGATAATTTCCTAAATGCCATGCCACCTTCTACACATACACATTTACAAATGTACATACACTCAAAGTAAAAATAAATTAAATTAAAACTTAACAATTTCGGCTGTGTGACCTCGGTGGGTGCGGTAACAATTTCCTGTTTCTGTATTCCATAACCTGAATGTCTTGTCAAATGATCCAGTTGCTATTTTGTCTCTAAATAGAAAAAAGCATGGAAACACTATCAAAATTTAGTTGCTAGTTTTCAAGTTTATGATGAATGATTACAATGACAATGATACTGGTGTTGATTATTATTTTTATTTGAGCTACTACATAGTAGTAGTAGTAATAGTAGTAGTAGTAGTAGTAGTAATAGTAGTAGTAGTAGTAGTAGTTAAAATCTATCAGAGTTCACTTTGCCAATTTGTGTCCTTGAATCTCACCTATGTTAGAAAAAATGATATCATGTCTTAAAAGGGTGAGAGAGTGGCAGAATCTTCACAACAATATAGTCATTTAGTATAGCTATATTGATAATTTATATGCTATTGTCACTTTTATCTTGGAAAATGATGTCAACCTTGTGTGTATCTGGTAGTCTATCTGTATACTAAAGTTTCATAATGTCTTTGTTGTCATTTTCTGAAACAGGTAGAAAACAGTAAGAGAACTACATGTTTTTTTTTTCTTGAAGTTGTTGAAACTGAGTGGCTATAAGCAAGTATAGCAGTATTACATTACACTGTCTCCAAGTATATTTTATAGGAGCTACTGAAGGACATCCTTAAATAGTGTGATGTATTGTTTCAGAAAATATACTAAACAAGTGATATTTTGACCATTATATTATAAAAATCAAAGATATTTCTTTCAATAAGTTTAGTGCCTGAGGCTTACTCTTGTATATTGCTTCTACTATCCCATCATTCTGACTGGATTTGTTGATTTGTTCATCCAAGTTAAACTTAGATTGTATATTCGTATGTGAGGAATTTATTTTGTGGATATATTGGCTATGAACAGGCATGATTTTTATGGTTGTTCACCATGGTCTACAAATGTGCTGTTAGTATGACTGCTGCTCAAGTTCAAATTTTAGTTGATCAAAATCTTATATAATTTCTTGGGGGAGTTTTATTACTGTAATGATAATCGATTTACCACATCTTGTATGATCACAAGTGTCAGCCTACTTGTAATATGGAAAGATAATGGGCAACAGATAACTGTCATAAACTGCTCCCTGATACTCAATAGTCACTAATCACTTCTTTTTATCATGTATGGTCATTAGATATCAGATTTCTGTTATGCTCCAGTTCAATATTACAGAGCCATACCATGGATGGAACTGTAAATGTGTTAAGGGTACAGAAGCTATTTTTGCTGTTTAGATGAGTTTAAATTTTTCTTCAAAATATTAAATTCTCACTTGCATTCATAAATAGTTTACAAGTATTTTATAGACAGGAGAATTGTCCAACTACTGTCTCCATCCAGTTCTAAATTATCTGTCTGCTTCCTTGTATTATAATTTGCATTCACATGTAGGATATTAAATTAAACTCAACTATTACTTTATTTTTTCAACCCTGGAAAGATAAAAAGCAAAGCTGACCAAAGTGGGATTTTGTCTGACCTTTTTAAACGATTCTGCTAGTCACTCATTTATATTTATTGTCAATTTTTTGTTGCATTTTTCCAAGCCAAAGGACATTTAAATATCTTGACAATAGTGGAGAGACTCGTTTCAGATTACCCATGAAGAGGAGATACTGGTTAAGCCTGGTTCTCTCTTTTCACTATATTGTACTCAAATTGCTTTTAAAATTAACCAACTTAAAGGCAACAAGCAGAGAATACAGCAAAAACCAAATTATCTATTGTCACCTAGGGTGACAATAGATAATCTTGTCAAACTGATGGAGAGCAAGAATTATCTGTCACTACTTAATTCACTAAAGTGTCATTAAATTTGTACCCTTCCTGCATTTTGATGAGTTGGTCATGTGGAATCAAATCAAAGTCCTGCATGTAATCAATATTATCATCAAGCATTGGTGAATTATGGAGTTATGTTGAGCAGCTGTTGTCACATATAGGATGGATCCAGCCATTGTAAAGAACACCCCAACACTTTTCTTTGGACTGAGAAAGGAAGCGGTTTTCCTTCCCTTAATGGATATGGCAAAAAAAAATTGTATGGTAGATAAAGTTGAAAGACTGAAGACTTAGTTCCCTAGCTAAGTCCTAATCAATTTCTTCAAGTCCCACTTGCAGAGGAAGGTGAATAAGCCTTCTCTTAGCATGCACCTGTAGGCCAGAGAACATCTAGGAAAGGACACAATTTTTGGTAGTAAGGTTAAACCTGAATCTGAATGGTTCTTTGATGTAGGTCAGATCCAGTTATGACTCAAGTCCATTGTGAAGATCACTCCACCACCTTCTTTTGACTAGAAGGACTGACATTTTCCTCTTCAACTAAACTCTCTTTGACTTTTTCAAATTTCACTAGAAGAAAAAATAAGAATAGTGAGGGAGATGTTTCCTTCAATAAAGTTGTTGAAAAGTGGGTGAAAGTAACATGTATGGTTTGAGTGATTGGGGCTTCTCTCAGTATGCATCTGTATATTGTGGAGTAACAGCTGTGAGTGATCACTTATCCTTGGTCAGAGTAGTCCTGAATTTGTGAATTTTATTGACTGAATTTGTGAGGTTTCTAGGTCATGGTCCTCATCTTTGGACACTCTAGCACACATTTGTATAGTATGTACAAGAATGTAGTGTAGTGAGATAAACCTAAATGCTTTGTCTTATTGAGTTACATCCCTTCTCTGAGTTCATATTCAATATGAGGGTTATACTGAAAGTAAAGCAAAAGTGGACATAACTTCTTTTATTAACTGAGTGTTGGTCATTCAAATTGCACATTTTGGTAGTGTAACTCTTCCTCTATACAAACGGTACCACTCAGCATAGTCTCTATCACAAGCAATGCATTTACACCATCATTGAACACTACTTACGAATCCTTTGAAAAAATTCAGGTGTGCATTATTGTACCCACTTCTTCACAGCCTCTTTCACCTTGTCTGTATCATCAAATCTTTATCACCAAAGATTGTACTTCACTGGATGAATAGGTAGAAGTCAGGTGTCAGATTGGGGTTGTATGGTAGATGGGGAAACACTGACCACCTAATTTGCCAATTGCCTGATGTGTGGTCAGAGATGTGTGGCCAAAGATGTGTGGTCAGACATTGTTAAGGTGACTGTGGATTGTTTTCAGATTCTTGTGTGGTCTCTTCCTCATAATAGCTTCTCTAAGTTCTTTGAATGTCTTACTGTACCACTTGCTGTTCACAGTACAGACATGTAGAAAACCAAGGCGAATGATGCCCTCGTCATCTCCCAAAAGTCACCATGACTTTTTGTGCTGATCGCTGGCTTTTGAACTTAGGCCTTGGAGAAGAGGTGTGATGCCATTTTATGGACTGAACCTTCATTTCCAGATCATAAAGATACAGTCATGTTTCATCCCCTATCACTAAATTTTTTTTTAAAAACTGCTTCAAATACTTCCAGCAGATCAGCACAGACTTCCACCATTCTTTCATTCAAATTGGGTGTCAACTGTCAAGGTACCTGCTCTGTACACACTTTCCAATACCCAGAGTAGTCCACTATCTTCTGTAGTTCATTGTGACCACAGTCCAGTTACAGAGTAAGCTCATGGATTGTGACTTGTCTGACCATATGGATCAATTCATCCTCTTACTGGAAATTAAGAGTTAGTGGTCATAGTTGCTTTCCTCTTCTTTAAACTTCTTGTTGGTGGTGTCATCTCTGTAAGCAACCTATAGCCTTCTATGGATGTTGGACAACCTGCACCTTCCTTTGTCAAGAACTCAATGACAGCACATACCTTTCACTTGGAACCCATTATTTGCCTGCAGTAAAGAAGGACAGGAAGAAGAGTTACATAGAGAAAGAGTTATTCTACAAAGTCAAATGAACAACCCATGTTAGTTAATGAAAAGGTTATGCCCACTCTTGCATTACTTTCAGTACAACCATATATCACTCTATATTTTCTACTGCAATTTTCATTGGTTGTGGTATAGTTCCAGTAATAATATTAAAATTCTATGTAAACCAAAGAAGCAAAACACAAATAAATAAATAAATGAAAGCAATTTTTTACTTTCTCAAACTAAACTTTAACTGGTACCAGTTTATTTGGCAGTTGCTGAAGATTATTTTTACAGTTTTGCACTGTGCTATGACCAACTTGTTTGCAGTATTTTTTTTTTTTTTATTTCATTTTTGTTTCAGATAGGATGGTGTGATTGTATAATATTATTTAAAATGTTATTGTTGTTCATTTTTGTGTTGTTGTAAAAGTGGGATGGTGTAATTGTGATTGCTTAAAATTTCGTTGCATTAAAAAGAATATAAGTTGGGAGGAAGATGCTATATATCATATAATTTTCACTCATAAGAAAAGTCATTTTCACTTGATTTAGGGACTCTCCATTAGTAATATATTACTTATAATTTTTGCAGGTGATCCCTAACTTTTGGTTTTCAGTTTGTCTAGGATCATTAGTTTTCAAGTTATCTTTGCAGACTGTTAGTTAAATTATTACTGAAAATGCCTGACCACATAAGTGAATTCTTCTAGGAAAATTATCCTTGTTTCTACACAATTATAAATAATGAACCAACTACCAGCAGAACAATTTTGTATAAGTAACAAGCCTATTCATAATGTGACATAGTGAATGGTGAAGCATACATCAATATTTAACACACATTGATATAGTTTGTCATAAAAGGGCTAATAAGAAAGGAAATGCCAAGCTAACTGACAAAATATGCCCAAGATGCAGATGAATATCGTTGGTAATGTTATCCATGTTGAAAAAAGGTTTCACAAAGCAAATGCTCTTTTTCCTGTAAAAACCCCCCACTTAAATAGTACCTTGATACACTATATTTTTGGAGCATTGATACTGAGTCAGTAAAAATTGCTAGATAACGCAAATTGGACAAAATGAGAACAACCATAGATTAATGTATGTTCTTGAGGGTTGTGTGTTGTGATTGGCTTCAGAGCAAACCCATTATTATCAGTAAAATTGATCCATAAGTAGACGATGGTCTTATGGCAGAAACAGATGAAAGGGTATTTGGAGATATAGCTTGAGGAAATGAAAAGAAATGTTCGTTTGAAAAGTACCAAAAATAGTTGAAGGGTTGACATATTTCTCAAAATTATATGAAATAAAATTACCCATGGATCAATATGTTCTGAGTCTTTTTGAGTCTTTTTGGTCTCATACAAAGGGGAAAAAAAACTGAAGCAAATGAATGGTACATCTGAAGAACTTTTCAGGAATTTAAAGTATTTGAGTGAAGATAGCACAATGATACAAATGAGCATGGTGATGATCAAGCTTTGAAAAGATTATGATTGCTATTCATGAACAATATATACTGTCATTGTTTATTTCATGGATTTGCTGTTTCATAATATAAAATTAACTCTAATTTGCTGTAAATTACAGTGGTCAAGTATTGGCCAAAAATTTCTTTCATTTTTTTAAAGATTATAATTGCTATAACAATATTGATTTCATATATCTGAAATTCTTATTGCTAGAGCATTATTACATTACTGAAATCATTCATTTGTGAAAGTGAAAGGTAAGTTTATTTTTGAATTGAAGAGAAAGTGACATTTTGTGTAAATAATTTATCTTATTTTACCTCTAAAAAAAAAAAGAAAAGAAAAAAGAAAACAGAAATGAATTATTTTTGTATTTGAACTTATAAAAAATTTCTATTATTTTACCTTATGGTGAAGCCCTTATTCAGTCACTTAACCTACTAGAAATTGAACCCTTCCATCTCACAAAAATGAGAAACAACAAAAACACAAAGTCTAAATAATTTGATATAATCACACCCTCCCAATAACAACACAAAAAATACTGAATTCATAAAAATATAGGCTCCATGATAAAAAAAAAAAAATGGCTGCAACACAGTGTTTGCTGCTGCCAAACAAACTGATATTAAATTTGAGAAAGTGAAAATGGCATGCTACTTAGGGTCTAAATATAACTGTTCTAAAAGAAAGATGGATGGCATACCCAAAAGGGTTATTGAAAGAGATTGCATAGACGACGTTGTTGTGACCATACAGTGTATGAAGTTCCTCTCCAGAGGCTGTATCCCATATCTTACATGTACGATCATAACTTCCTGTGATGAAGCTGTAATAGACAATGAGACCTCCACGTGTTACTGTGTTTGATATTATTCATATTACAACAACAACATCATCATCAACAATAACAACAACAATAACTACAGCAGTAAAAGCAGCAGCAATGAGAAAAGCAACAGTAACAGCAACAAGAGTTCATGGTATATGTGTGCTTTGTAATAACAACAATAGCAATTATTATTTCTAACATAGGCACAAGACCTCATTAATGGAGGGTCTAGTTGCTTATATCAAGAACAGTATTTGACTGGTACTTTCTTTTATTGATTCCAGAAGGTTGAATGTCAAAGGTGATCCTGATGGAATTTTAACTCAGAACATAAAAGAATATAACAAAACAGTTTCTCCTATACATTACTGATTTAGCTAATCCACCAGATACTAATGGTTTCTAATGTTATAGATTAGGGGAAGCGGTGTAATTGATTTAACTGACGCCCTCAGTAATTGATTGGTAGTTTTTTTTTTTTCAGACCAGGAATATCATAAAGTAAAGCATCGGCAAAGTCCTGTTGCCTGTGGTGGCAGCATCATCAAAGTCTTGTTGTTGGAGGTAGCAGCATCGACAAAGCGGCTGCATCGAGAGTTCAGTTGCTAAGAAGCGGCCGCATCGAGAGTTCAGTTGCTAAGAAGCAGCCGCATCGAGAGTTCAGTTGCTCTCGATGCGGCTAAGAAGCGGCTACATCGAGAGTTCAGTTGCTAAGAAGCGGCCACATTGAGAGCTCAGTGGCTAAGAAGCGGCCGCATCGAGAGCTCAGTTGCTTAGAAGCAGTCGCATTGAGAGCTCAGTTGCTAAGAAGCGGCCGCATCAAGAGCTCAGTTGCTAAGAAGTGGCCACACCGAGAGCTCAGTTGCTAAGAAGCAGCCGCATCAAGAGCTCAGTTGCTAAGAAGCAGCCACATCAAGAGCTCAGTTGCTAAGAAGCGGCTACATCGAGAAAGTCTTGCTGCAGCAGCATCGACAAAGTCTTGTTGCTTGAGGCGGCAGCATCGACAAAGTCTTGTTGCTTGAGGCGGCTGCATCGACAAAGTCTTGTTGCTTGAGGCGGCAGCATCGACAATGTTTTTCTGCTTGAGGTGGCAGCATTGACAATGTCTTGCTGCTTGAGGTGGCAGCATTGACAATGTTTTGCTGCTTGAGGCGGCAGCATCAACAATGTCTTGTTGCTTGAGGTGGCATCATCGACAATGCCTTGCTGCGGGGACAATGTCTTGTTGCTTGAGGCAGCAGCATTGACAAAGTCTGGTTGTTTGAGGCGGTAGCGTCAAGCAGCCGCATTGAGAGTCCAGCTGCTAAGAAGCGGCCACATCAGGAGTTCAGTTTACTAAGAAGCAGCCGCATCGAGAGTTCAGGTGCTAAGAAGCAGCCGCATCGACAGTTCAGTTGTTAAGAAGCGGCCGCATCTCGAGAGTTTAGTTGCTAAGAAGCAGTCGCATCGAGAGTTCAGTTGCTAAGAAGCGGCCACATCGAGAGTTCAGTTGCTAAGAAGTCGCTGTATTGAGAGTTCAGCTGTCAAGAAGCGGCCGCATCAAGAGTTCAGTTGCTAAGAAGCGGCCGCGTCGAGAATTCAGTTGTTAAGAAGCGGCCGCATCGAGAGAGTTTAGTTGCTAAGAAGCAGTCGCATCGAGAGTTCAGTTGCTAAAAAGCGGCCGCATTGAGAGTTCAGTTGCTACGAGGAGGCCACATCAAGAGTCTTGGGTTGAAAATGGCCGAGTCAAGTGAGCGAAGCCTTTTCTGGCAATACAAAGTGCCAAGGGGATGCAAAATACGATTGTCTCTGCTATGTTGTGCAGGAAGTGTGAAGATATGCCCTCGGATGCGAGTTCCCACTCTAACTCGCTGTATAAAAATTTCCCCACCGCTCAACAAAGAGGGTCCAGGTACACTGGGCTATGTATATCTATTTATGTACTCCGTATTTGTCTGTATGTCCCCGGTCTATATGCCCGCCTTCCCCTGGTCTATGTGTCTCATCTGTCCCTGGCCTATATGTCCTGTTGACTAACAATTCCATGTCTGCTTGCCTCTGGTCTATATGTATCGCCCCCTCCCATCTACATATGTCCTTTGTCCTTGGTCTATGTGTACCCCGGTCCTCATGTCTGTCTGTCCCCGGTCTATATGTCTCATCCGAGTGTCC
>JAOPUL010004099.1:112150417-112164382 GCA_027564515.1 Octopus rubescens
ATAGACTGGAGTCTGGTGCAGCTCCCCAGCTTGCCAGTTTCCAGTCAAACCGTCTAACCCATGCCTGCATGGAAAAATAGACGTTAAATGATGATGATGATGATGATGATGATGATGATATATATTAATCGGGAGCATTCCAGAGAGGTGAAGAGAAAAATTATACATACATAAGTGTACAGACACACATAAACACCATCAAATATATACGCATAAATACATGTACATATACATATATACACACACAGTTCAAATGCCTATATTCACAAATCAACTTCTATATGTATATACATATATACATACACATATATATACATATTCTTTTACTTGTTTCAGTCATTAGACTGTGGCCATGCTGGGGCACCACCTTGTATATATATATATATATATAAATATATGTATACAAATATATGTAGACATACACACCCACATACATTTTCACATAGACAAACAGCCATATTAACATATATATACACACACTTAAAAATATATATAAATAAATAAACACACACACACACACACACACACACACACAAAATAATTACCAATAATCCGTTAAGGCCAGTCAGAGAGTGACCATTGGTTTCGCACCTGGTACTGTTTAACAAAGACTCAGCCTGGGTCAAGTAAACTGACGCTGAAGGCTCCTTTGATGTAGTGATTGGTGTCTATGACAGCGCAGACATCTGCAACCTGATAGGCCTTTACATGCTAGGCACCCTAAGAAAGAAATTCCCATCGATCCTCTTTGGCCTCTACAGAGATGACACCCTAGCCATCACCAGAGGAGCTAACGGGCATACTATTGGCAAGCTCAGGAAAGACCTGGTTAGCACCCATAACTCCATAGGGCTTAAGATAACTATTGAGACCAACCTCACTATCGTAAACTTCTAGACATAGACTCAGGTACATACAAGCCCTACCGTAAGCCAAACAAGAGGCTGTCTTATATGAACACAGCCTCCTGCCACCCACCTATTGTGTTCAAGAACCTAGTGAAAGGTGTCATTAAGAAGATCTCAAACCTATCCTCAGATTAAGGAATCATCGACGCCGCTGCCCCTGCTTACAATGAGGCACTGGCATCCAGTGGGTTTAGGGACCGCATCTCCTATATGCCAGGTCCTAACACCCACAAAAGGAAGCGCCACCGTAAGGTGATCTGGTTCTCCCCTCCCCTTCTCCCTCAACAAGAATACCTGCATGGGGAGAATCTTCCTTTGAATAGTAGATAAGCACTTCACGCAGTTGAACAGATATGGACGCTTGTTTAATATGCACAACCTGAGGGTCCTTTTTAGCTGCACACCCAGCTTTAAGATCTTGATGAGTAGCTCCAGACCACAGACTGAGGCAAGATGCTCATGCAGAGTGCAAAGTGACTGTCTGGGGGGGGCCGATGTGAGGCCGAGAATGAATATAACAGCACCGTGGATGGCCCCAGGGGCGGCAACACCACAGACAGCTCCAGTGGCAGCAACACTAGCGACAACATCAGACCCAGGGCTTATGTACCAAGCACCAACACACAGATACGTAAGTACGTTGGCTCTGCTAGAACCCCTTTCAAGTGACGCCTGTATAACCACTGATCATCATTTAGGATACCAGAAAGATGCAACATGACAGCCTTGGCCGCCCATATATGGCGATTGAAAGACAGTAGGACCCCGTATGTAGTTAAATGGAAAATATTAGAACAGCCAGGGAGCTACATTAATGGGAACAGATGATGCAGGCCTTGCTTGGCAGAAATAGCTAGGACTCACTTGTTTCAGGGACCTTTTTGAACACCCGGAAAGAGATTTGCAGTAAATGTCCACACCTCAGTGGTTTCTTGCTCAGAAACTGGATAGAGCCAGGTTGAAAATTGTCCTTGAGAATTTTGTTCGCTCTTGGAATGGAGGTAGTGTAAGAGTGATTACTCCATTTGTTAGCTCCCTTTGCTGACGTCCGAGTTTGACCAAGGGGAGGTTACTCCCTTTGTTTACATTTGACCAAAGAACTATTTTTGACTGGAGAGACGAACTGTTAGGCATCAAGGCCTTATTGAGTCTGACGAGTCACCTATAGGGCCAAGCGCTTTATAGGTGTTAGGTGTGAAATCGATGGCCACTCTCTGACCGCCTTAACGGATTACTGGTAAATACCTTACTGCTCTAATATGATTTAGAGTGTGCTTCTTCTTCGGATATATGATCTACTGATGAGATACACACAAAAATATACACACATATACATAAACATATGGCACAGGGCAAAAATATAAAATCAAAGATCTTAGAAACCTCCCTGCAACTAAGGAACTGTTGAAACAGCATATACAGTTGAACTCCAAAAGATTGTACATGTCAGCACAATCGTTTGGATTTCTTTAAGATATGGTTCTCCTGGGATGTTGTCTTGATGTTTTATCATACCTAGAGCACCTACAATAACAGGAACAGTTTCTAACTTTTAATAAAATGAATCAGGCTTGAAAGAAAAGCTGTTCTCTATTTACACATATGCATACATATATCAATGAAATGTTTCTATTTTACTTACATGATAATGCATGTTGATATATTCTTTTGCTTTATAGATTTCCTCCTATCTGCCCATTTATGGAATTAGATTATGTTGTGAATAAGTCAATGCAGGCCATTCTGACTAATCAGTACATACTCTGTTTACCAAGACTTGTCTACTTTCAAGCAGCATTTAAAGCGTAAGTAGCTCTAAACAGGGTAGTGTCAATCAGTAGGGATTTGGACTGCCTACTAAAGAGTCTATGGTTCAATTCTAATCAAGTAGCTCAGTTCATCTAATTGTAAATAGGTATAATAGGTAATGATGAGTAGGTATAAGCATAGAAAGCATTGTACCACTGACCATTAGATAACAGTGCTGAATTCAAACCTTTCTTTAATATCAGTTGATGTGCTTGAGGCTGAACATATAACTTGTTCAGGATACTTTGCACTATGACAAGGTCGTTCCCTATGAACTTCTACATTGTAAGTTTCATTCAGCTTTTTCTTTTTCAACTCTAAGCAAATGGGCCAATAAGTGAGTCTTTATGCAACTTTTGAGATCAAATCAGTCAACTTGCCACTTTCCTTACAAATTTGGGACATTGAGTTTGTCTGTGAAGTTAGTATTTATATATAAGAAGATCAATATATAACTCATAAAAAGAAATAACAGAGAAGCTGTTCTGTATTTAGAGACTTTTCTATCAGAAATTCTCAACCCCATTACCTACTCATGATTTACAATTAAAAATAGAAATATTCTAAATGTTTATTCATTATTACAATCCACTGCATTTTCCCTAAGTAATATTGTCCTCTCCACTTTCCAAGTTGTGCAGATCTGGTCTATGCTTCAAAAATAGTATACCAAGCACTGCCAGAATTTTAAGACCATTTCATTTTTTATGATATTTCTATATTACCTTATTTAGTACATTATATCAATTACAGTTTTAGGATCTTACCAATATTACTGTGTTCATTTTGTTAGTATGAGACAATGTTTAGTGTTTTGGTTTGTTTATTTTATTGTTCATTTACTGTTCCACTACCTTCATTTCACTTTTGAAATTATAGAACAAAGATCCTTGAAATTATAGAACAGAGATCCTTCCAGAACAAGTGTTTAGTGAAGCATGGCCTGTAGAGTTGAAGAATAATTAAAAATCTATTCTAATCAATAACTTAGGGTTCTCTCAATATATCTTTTGTTGAAAAATTATCTTGGCATTTATGACCATTACCTTTTCACTGTAACAATTTTATATCTATCGTTCCATGAAAGCATGGTATGGATTCTTATCAGTTTTATAACAAGTAAAAATTTAAAAGTACTCAATTGATTTAAAAGAAATAACTTGTTTAGTGCTTAAATTTTTTTTTGTTAATTGAAATAGTAAAACCTAAATCATACCCCCCCCCCCAATAAAAAGTATTAAATAAATTTTCTCTTTTTTCTTCTTTCATAGAATTTTACCAACTGAAGCCTGGATTGCCTCTTGTAGGTTTTTTGGTACCATGACTTTTATGGACAGTTTTGTTGGTAATAAAAAGGACTGAACATTAGACTAGGTATTATTTATTAATTTAACTTTGGATTGATTTGAAGCCAAAACTTGACTAATTAAAATCTTTCTTGTATTACCGCTGACATACGAGATGGTATCAACAAGTTCCCAGACTAGTTCTGTAGCGCACTAACAGATGGCAGCACACGGTTATGTGCACAGTGAGAGCTAGCAGTGACCTTCATGAAGCAGTGTGCTGAGTGACATCACTGTGTTTACTTTGCAGGTTGTGAAATTTGTGTTTTTGTGATCACGTGTATGCTGTAGTCTGCAATTTTGTAGTCTGAGCAGAAGGAACATCACGTCAAAGTCTGTCAAGATCTCTGTCAGCATGCCACTGATGATCCATCCTTCATGTCAAGGATCATGACCGGTGACGAGTTGGGTCTACAGGTACTACTCTGAGACGAAGTAGCAGTCATGATGGAAGAGACCTTCATCTCCACAACCGCTCAATCAAGAGCATGTTCATTGCTTTTTTTGACACCCGTGGTATTGTGCATCAAGAATTCGTTCCCCAGGGTCAGACCATCAGTAGAGAGTTCTACTGTGATGTTTTGAAGCATTTGAGGGAGGACATTCGGCGAAAGATCTGTGGAGCGCGAAGAATTAAATTCTTCATGACAACAATGCACCTCATGAATTTCTCACCAAAAACGTGGTATCATTTCCACACCCACCCTATTCGCCAGATTTAGCGCCTGTGGACTTCCATCTCTTCCCTAAGATGAAAATGCAGCTCAAAGGTTGCTGTTTTAACACCATTGTCAAGATCCAGAGTGAATTGCAGAAGATCCTCAACTTGCTTATGGAAAACGACTTCCAGGCCGGATTCCAAAAGTGCAGGACTGGTGTATTGTTGTGCAAGGTGACTATTTCGAAGGAGATGATGTTAAAACTTAGGTAAAGAAGTTATTTTTTTTATTAAATGTAACTAGTCCAGGAACTGTTTGATACCACACCGTACTTTCCATCAAACATCAGTTCTTGTTTTCTCAGATCATGCCTAACCATTTCTCTCAATATATTCCTTTCTCAATATTTCTGCCCCAGCTACCACAAAATCCTGGATCTGGTCTTCTCAGGTTATATCTAATCTTCCTGCTTTTTCAATCATTCACAAGTTTAAGTTAATTTTTCACCTAATGTACATCATCTATTCATTACATAAACCAAAACACCATGATTACTTGTCACTTTCTGTATCTTCTAAATGAATTTAAGACCGCTCTCTCTTGAAAGCAAACTAGGAGATATAGAAAAGACACTAATCTTTCATTTAGACTTGTACTAAGCATCTTTATACTAAACTCATTTCGCACTCACTCTTAAGTATTATTACCTTTACTGTCCACTTCTCACTACTATAACATTGCACTTCATACATGCATTGTACAATACATTCAATCTACATTTTAAGCCTTAGCTAAATGGTGAACAGTTCATCTCTTGTCACTAGCATTAGGCAGGATCCCTAATACAGATAGTTTATTTTCACTGTACATGCCACAGGAAGATATTGTTCACTGCTGTAAGCACTGCGCTCACTGAGTAACAGACCAGTGTTTCATTAGCCTGCAGTGTTGGGTTCAAATTTTTCAATGTACAACAAGAAAAAATAGATATCACTAATGCAAAATTATCTGAGACCTAAATGCAAATTTCAGTAGTTCCTCTTTCTCAAATCCATATTAACAAGCAATCAATCAAACTTGAATCACAAACATTTAAAAAAAAATTCAACTTTATTTTATATAAAAAATTATTGTAATTTGGAAAAAAACTCAAAAAAGTGATAGACCTGTAAATTATTTTGTCCTCAATTGAAATTTACACACAGTTTGAAAATAATTTCACAAAATGTTTATTAAATATTAATAGTACATGAAAATTACAATGATCATTGTTGTAAAAATTCAAATCTTTTAATATTTCAAAAATAAACAATTCTCCAGGAACATATAAAAAAAACACAAGTACTGTATTAATCAGTATGGAGGTGAGAATTGTGTGTCTGCAATTTCTAGTTTAATCATCTGGAGACAAATATGGCCTTGACACTATATGCAAAGTTGATGATCCAATGACCTAATACATTCCAATATAGTTGACCCTTCCCTCCAACTCTACAATTTTGCTCATATTTTGACGCTTTTGAACTTATCTTGAGTTAAGATTGTAAAATTGCAGAAATATTTGTTCTAACAATCTATAAATAGATATATAAATCTGAAGAATTATCCACTCTGTGATCGTTCTCACGGTAGCTTATCTACTGCCTAGTTTAGTTGATTATAATGTTCATTGTATTACTTGGGTGGTATCTCTGCTGCCTTCACTAGATAGGCAGGAAGTGAAAGAATAAATGGGACATATAATACTTAAGGAACAAAGTCATATGCCATAACAATGAATCAGCAGGTCAAAGGGGTGTGATTTTGAAAGTTTCTGATAATAATAGTAACTACCTAAAATGATAAAGAAGTCATCAGTACTTAAACGATAGTGCATATATTTATCAATTGACTGATAAGCAAACATTATAATTATAGCAATATTTATCAACATGATTTTTGATCAAATCGTTTGCTAAAAGTATAAAAGAAAATATTTTAAAATATGAGTATAAAGTTACTGACACACTATGTGAGAAAATTGGGAATGCTGAATAATGGTTTCAAATTTTGGTACAATGCCAGCAATTCCGGGAGAAGGGGTAAGTTGATTACAATCAACCCCATTGCTCAACTGGTACTTATTTTATCGACCCCAAAAAAATGAAAGGCAAAGTCGACTTCGATGGGATTTGAACTCAGAACGTAAGGAAGGATGAAATGCTGCTAAACATTTTGCCCAGCATGCTAACGATTCTGCCAGTTTGCCACCTTCGGAATGCTGAATAATAAGCCCTTCTTAGGCATGAACATTGACATCTACTAGTCATGCAGAATTTGCTGTTATACAGAACTAACCAAACCAAACCACTCAAACCAAGAAGACAAACATGAACTTAAACTAAATTATGAGAATGGATATTGAACAATCATAGAAAAAAATAGGTATAAACATTTATTTGATACTAGAAAAGGATATCCACTGGTAGGACATTAATCACATATCTTTTGCCTACCAGTTGATCACACAACTGATTTTACTCCACTGAACATTTGTCTCTGTTTCTCAAATTGCCCATTGAGATGTACCCAGTGATTAGTAATAGGAAGGGTATCCAGAGCTCTATGGTTAAGAATTGAAGTATATGTGTGGGTTTGTATGCAGACACACATACATTTGAGCACATAGGTGCAAAACAGTGGAAAGAAATAGTACTTGAATACCAAGGTAGAGTAAAATAGTATTTTATTGAAGCTGAAAAGACTTCACAAATGTCACTCACAGTTTTATGTAACTGATTATCAGACAGTTGTAAGTATTTAGAAAAATGCAATGGTATTTATGACAGTCAGCTCATCAATAAGCATTTAAAATTGATTGGGCAGGGCAATTGCCTTTGAAAATAATTGGAATTTGTCAGATGAAAGCAATTGACCTTAATAGAAAAATATATGAACATAAAGGTAAATCAAAATTGAATTAAAATTAAAAACTGGACAGTGTAAAACATTTAACCTCATGGAAATAGCCATAAAAAATTTCAGAGAATAAAAAAGACCCAATCAGAAATAAAATATTTTGCAAGTAATAAAAAATAAAATTAAAATTGAAATTTAGAAATTTATACAAGAGCAAATGAGTATCACAAAAACTGGTACAAAAATAAACAAAAAGCCATGGAAAAAAAGAGAGGGAGACAAAGGAAGGTAGAAGGAAAAAAAATGAATATATGTAATATAATGTCCTGTAGCCAATGCTTATAGCTTTATTTAAAGGTGGTAGTGATCAGAAAGGATGCAATAGATAGGGAAATCAGAAAAAAAGCATTAAGCCTAAAAACACAAAAACTTGATTTAAAATGTTGACTAAATTCAATTTCTAAATAACAGAGTCATAAAAAAATGTATATAGAAAAAAATGTATACATCAAACTCACAGGCACAGTAAAAAAGCAGATTGAAATAAGATTGGTTAGAATCAATTTCTAGATATATTCCTAAATATACATAGATATAGCAAATGAAGCAGAAAAGACTCAGACAATAGCAGGCATAAGGAATGTATTTAAATGGAAAGTTGCATATACAATTACATGATGTAATTAATCAATGATTGGTGCTTAAATCATGCATATTATATAATGAAGTTCAATATTGTATGTAAGTTCAATATTGTAGGTGTATGAACAGGCACATATTTTGAAAGACCCATGGAGCAATATATATTCTCATAATATTCTCATCAGAAGATATTGGCAAATAGCTTAGCAGAGAACAATGTTTATAAATATATGTATGTTCAATAAAATTAGAAAGATAGAGAGTAGAGGAGGGGATTATAGAAATAAGTATTAATATAGGGAGAGAGGAGTGGAGGGAGATGGGTGGGATATCTGCACAAGAAATTAAAATTGGCTATAAGATTAAGAGTTAGAGACATCAAGGTAGATCATTTCCTATCAATGTTCATAAAGGAGCTACCATGTGTAAGAAATCAGCACTTAAAATTAATCATTGACCCAATGTAAATTCTAGAGGAGTGGGTCTGTGTTGTGGTAACTTTACATTTATAGACAATGTTATAATGTAGGCAATGGCCCCTCAAGGAACAATTGATTGGTATTCTGAAGTTGTATGTCTTCTATTGCAGATTACATGTAGTGCTCTATTAGTTGTTTCAAAATTGATATAGTTAGCGCTGCTGTTAGTCCTATCATTAATACTATGAATTAATATTCATCATCATCATTATCAGCCTTCAAGTTATGGACATAGTTAGGATTATTCATATTATAATTATTAAGGTGGTAAACTGGCAGAATTGTTAGTACACTGAACAAAATACTTAGTAGTATTTCTTCCAGCTTTACATTCTGAGTTCAAATTCTGCTGAGTTTGACTGCCTTTCATCCTTTTGGGGTTCATAAAATAAGTACTTGTTGAGCACTGGATTCAATGTAATCAACTAGCCCCGCTCCCAAATTTCAGGCCTTGTACCTAAAGTAGAATGAATTATTATTATAATTATTGTTATTAATACTTGTATTCGTGCTACCATCACTGATGGTAGCACAGTATCAGTGTTATTAATGTTAATAGTATTCTTTATGTTCTTCATTATATTCCTACTTTCATTTTTGGCTCTATTGCTTGTAAAAATTGTAGTGATCTATATTTCCTATGCTATTGTTACTGGGCTTGTTGTTACTGTTATAAATGATATTAGCAGTATCTGTCCAATTTTTAATGCTATGGTAGTGATTGTGAAAATACTTATTATTATTGTAATTATAGGGAATATCATGACAGGAATTATCAGGGTCTTTTAGTAGAGATATAAGTTTTCATCAATTTGAGGCAGTAAGTACAGATCTGTGGTTAAATGTGATGGAATAAGAGAGTTTTACAGTGGATCTGTTAAAAATTGTGAGGTATCTATGTCAGGGTGGGAAGCTAGATTTTGAGGATGTTAAAGTAGAGATTAGTGAGAGATTTAACCTGTAAGGAAAATGGAAGTGTGAACCATAGGATCTCATGTCTTCTATTCTTTGTCTGCTACATATTGAGGGTGACTGACCTGGGATAACTGAGATGTGCAAGACAGGCCAAGTTTCATGTGATCATTACAGGAGGTAGTGGGCTGTTTAGTGTTAGTTAAGCTAGTGACAGATAGGTTTAGTTGTTGTATGGAATCAATAATTGTAACTTGTTTTTCATCCTAGTGTTTGGAATGTAGTAAATTTTCTCTGAGAAGCCACAGTGAGAAGGGCCTGGTTGTAGGGGGGTGCATAGTTGAATATGTCCTTGTTAGAGGAGAGGTTGGAGACCCTAATGGAAATACCTTCAATGAAACTATTTAAAACAGGTTTAGGGTGATTAGATTGCATGTTAATATATTGTAAGGATTCATTAGCTTTTTGGTGAAGGTAGTATAAACCAAAGTTTAAGTCTAGGGTGATGCCTATAACGTTGGCTATTTTAGTGCTATTTTGGTATTACTTACAAAATTTCCTGGTTCATAATTGATAATAGAATACCAAACAGGGGAAGCCAACTACCATGTAATACTGCTGTGTATCCCTCAGTATATTATGTGAGAATGAAGACCTCTTCTTAATTGATTACCTTATGTTGTCATCATTATTACAAAACATTTTTATTACCATAAATCATTATGTTCTGACCAAACATATTTTCTTATTCTCCTCTATCATACAACACCTTTAACACTCGTTTTCTGAACTGCTATGTTTTGCTGCATGGAAAAGTAGATTCTAAAAGATGATAAATATATATATTGTTATTGTGATAAATTTTTTTTGTAGATTGTCAAGCTTGACCAAGTGTAGGTAAGCCTAACAATTTAAACATTACCATTTGTTTTTTTGTTATCACTCTTTAGTAAGCATTTAGACAACTATGTTCTGGGTTCCCTTCACACCCAATTTTTTTTTCCAGAAAACACTGACATACAGACAATCGGGTTGGGCATATTGGCTGCATCAATCTCATCAGTCTGTAGGTGCCCACAAAGGTTATGGGTACTGCTAACCTCTTCTGACTAACACATAAAAGAAAGAGATATGTATATGAGTAGATGTAGAATAACTCAATATGATCTGAAAACAATTTCTATTTAAACATAACATAGATAGAAAATCTCACCTACACATACCATTGATATTACATACAAAACTATAAACATATAATCACATATAATCTATTTTTCAACATTTTTATGATTATTATTTGAACTCTGTGGAAGAATCCAGTGTATTGAACTTTGTTTTTAAGAATCTGAATCCATTTGGTCAGTTGCTAGTTTCCATGGTTGTGATAGAAACAAAGAATTGGCTGTGAAAAAAGAGAAAATTAAAAAGAATTCTTTAAATTACAAAATTAATAAATTTGTAAACATTGAATTCATGAAACACAAGAAATATAAATTAAAATATTAACTATTTTTTTTTCTTATATCATACCTCCCTTCCCATAGAGTGCTGGAGCTGTTTTAGAGGAAAACCTTTTCCAAATGACTTCATCAGTGGATTACTTTTCCTGCTTGTTTTATCTCTGTTATTTTTCACTCTGTTAAGACATGTTTGCTCGTTGCTAAAATCTGGATTTATATCAGGTGTAAATAATTTCAGCAATAATAACTTCCAGCTTCTCTGACTCAAAGTCTCCTTCCCTCATGCTCCAAATATATCTCCTATCATTCTCTGAATTCTCAAACCACCAGCAACTCTCTGACCATATCCTGTCCAGCATTGAAAAGTCCTCAGTGATTTCAATGTTCACTAGACCTCATGGCTCTTACACTCATTCCATAAAGATGCTGCCAGTGCAGAAGCTGAATCTTTTGCTATTCTTAATGCAACTTGTTTAATTTACTATTAGCATTCCAGACTGACACACAAACACCCATGATCTCTTTCTCACTTCTAAAACCCAATCTTTACCAAACTTTGTACCTATCATATCTTCTAACCACTACCTCACACAATCACATACTACACAGCAGTCCCTTGTCTCTTGGGCCCTTTAACACTTTAGGTCAGCCAATTGGTTGGATTTGCACCAGTTTTACGCTACTTATCCATAGTAGCACACAGGCTTTATTTCTGACCCATCAGTAACAGCTTAGCAGGTGACTGAAACCATCTTTTTAGGTATGTACCTTAACGTTTCACACACAACAAAATTGTAATGTCTCAAGTCTTTCAAGTGGTTTACTTATGATTGCATCATAGCTGTTCAGGCAAAAAACAAGGCCTACAACACCAGAAAAATCTCATAAACTTCCCAAAACTGGAAGGAATTCACCCAGCAACATTTGTAAGACCATTATCTAGTTTGCAAAGGATGCTTTCATGCACCACATTGCACTAACACTCTCCAGTCACCCAAACTGCAGCCAAATATTTTGGTTCTTTGCTAAAAGAATCTCCACCAACTTTGCAGAGTTTTCTTTTCTAAACAATGATGGCTTTATAAGCAGTACTTTCACAGCAGTATGATTTTTGCTGACTGATTTGCAACCAACTCCACATACCTGGCTAATACTCTCCAAATCTACTCCATTCCACTCCAGCAGCCACTATTATCCTACATATATACATGCCAAGTGCAGAAATACCTCTAATTGCTTCAAAGAAACAAGGCTACAAGCCCTGGCATTCAAGCATTGCACCCCAGAACTTGCTCTTAAACTCACCAAACTATAAGTTCTCTACAGGGATATTCCCTGACATTTGGAAACTTGCCTCAATGTGTCCCATTCCAAAGAAGAGCAACCCCTCTAACCCAGCCAACTATCATCTTATTACTCTCACCTCCAACATCTTCAAGATAGTGGAGACAGCCACCACCAATGACATTCTCTAGTGCTTTGAATCTTCCTTTCTCCTAGTGTATGGCTTTCACAGAGCCAGATCCATTGGTGACCTTAGTCTCTAATAGCATTCACCTGTAGGTTCTCATTATAGAGAAGTTTGGTAAAAGCATTGTTGTTGCTCTAGACATAAGCAAAGCCTTCAGCTTCAAAACATTTTACCTATGGGGTCCACTCATCTCTTGAATCAGTAGTTTGCAGCATGTATTGATGGAGCTGTTTCTGCTTCACTCTTAATCAACTCTTATGTTCCCCAGGATTTTGTTTTGTCCCCCCCACTTCTCTTCAAAACTATTGGACATCTGCCACTGAAGAGCCCGGGCAGGGTGAAATGATATATATATATTATCTTTTTGTATCTTTTATCTTTTACTTGTTTCAGCTATTGGACTCTGGCCATACTGGGGCACCGCCATGAAATATTTAGTTGAGCAAATCGACCCCAGTACTTACTTTTAAGTTTGGTACTTATTCTATCGGTCTCTGTAAAATCTTTTTGTGTTTATTTTAAATTCTACATTTTCTGAGAAGCTTTCGTGTATGCAGCAAGTTTAAGCTGCTATGCCCTGCTTAAGTTTTTCTTCTACCTCCCATGTATCTTCTTTATTTCTTATGTTATATTGTTTTGTTATATAGGTTTTCTTTTTGTTTTTCATGCTTGACCCTTCTAATTCACAAAGTAGGAATAAGTCTTTCTTTTGTTTATTATGTTCTCTTTCCATTTTGGGGGTTTGAGATTTGGTTGTGTTTTTTTTATCGTTGTAAGGGTCAAGTTCAGTTTCCCTGGACTCTATTCTACTTTTCACTGAATAGATCAGGTCGTTTAGTCTGTCAATATCCAGGGTATTTTTGATATGGTCATTATTTCTTGTAGGGCTCTTGTATCTATTTAGCATTTCATAGAGCTGTTTATTATTATAATTTTATTGTTATTCTTTGTTTACATGATTCAAATCCCACTGTTTTTGTATATTGTTCTGTACTGTCCACAATCTTTTTATATGAACCCTCTGTGGTTAATAAAGAAAGGATTATTATTATTATTATTAAGGTGGCAAGCTTGCAGAATGGATTGCACACTGGGTAAAATGCTTAGTGACATTTCGTCTGTCTTTACTTTCTAGTTCAAATTCTGCCAAGGTCAACTTTGCCTTTCATCCTTTCAGGGTTGATAAAATAAGTACCAGTCAAATTCTGGGGTTGATGTAATTGACTTAACCCCTCCCCCGAAATTGCTGACCTTGTGTCAAAATTTGAAACCATTATTATTATTATTATTATTATTATTATTATAAGGGCGGCGAGCTGGTAGAATCGTTAGCACGCCGGGCAAAATGTTTAGCGACATTTAGTCCGTCTCAACGTTCTGA
>JAOPUL010004099.1:112231627-112241682 GCA_027564515.1 Octopus rubescens
ACACACACACAAATTCACACCTTAATTATTTCCATCACCCTGAGACAAAGGGTAGAATGACCGATACATTGTTACTATAACAACCAAGACGAAGGTATACGTTCAAACGTATCAACGCAGATTGATAATAATTCCTCTCAGAAATTCAGTTACAAACCATTCGTATCAGGTTAACTTTAATTTTTGACGAGATATTCTTTTGTAGCCCAGCAGTGAGTAATTTATACTAGTTTTCTAATTTCAGAATTTATTGGTAGAAAATATAATCCCTCTGTGTCAGATTTTGCCTGTTGTATTCTAAATCTAATAATTTATTCCCCTTATTTTCCCATCAGGCCTTGCTAATTCATTTAACTTTACTTCCCGTTGAGGATACCATAACTGCATGATATATCTTTAACGTCTAGAGTATTGATACCTTGTATTTGGCATTCAGCTCTGTTTTTAAACATTAACTTAATACGTCTTTATAATTATTTCTTAACTCTTTGTTTCCTTTTGAAAGTGTATGACTCCAAAAGTATTTATATCTCTACTAATTCTCTTCCGTTTATTTAGCAAAGATACTACATTCTATTTTTCGATATATGTTTCTTTACAATATTGCACTTATTTATCAAACAAATCAGTTCTTATTGAGCAGACTTACAATCAAATGCATTCCAACCGCGACCATCCCATTTCATTCAAGCTTATTGAATTTAGAATTATTCAGTGTGACTTTCCTACTCTAAAACAATAGGCTTTGATCCAAAAAATACTTGGCTGATATTTCTAGCAGATTTACAGACCACCTTTAAGGCTTCCGTTTATCCTTGGCCTCATTGTTTGCTTGGATATAACTGTTCCTGTACGAGAGGTTTTCAGGAAATACTCTACTTCCCTTTGTGATTATTGCAGCTACAACATAGATTAGCATAAATATCAGGTACCAGCTTTTCTGTCACACTAATATTTGTGTTACTTTCATTTTCATTATCACTTTATGGTTAACATCTGATGTATTGACTCCATGCAGATTCATGCGTTATAATAATTACCCCTATGTGAGAAAGTGATTCTGGATAAATGCCAATGTTTAAGGTTGTGTTAATATATTGTTTATGTATCTCAATAAATTTGTTTGGATTCAATGCTAGATTTAAATATCTGTTAGCTCTAAAGATTTTCAGTTATTACATTTGTATATTTTTTAAATATGGTAATATCCAGTCTTGAGGTAGAGTGTATTTATAAAAATATGTATACTCAGATATCAGGAAATCAAATATCAAAGAGACGAGGTGTAGTAAATCCGATAGCTGTTTCTGGGGGCTCCGAGATTCCTCGTAATGCTGGGAGATGTGGTTCACCAATAAAATTTGCCACGAGTTTGTGGAAGCAAATCTGCACTAGAATATATTAACCTCCTTCATCAGGGCAGTGAGATCAAAATCAGACAAATCAAATCAAGGCTAGTGAGAGGAGGGAATATGGTTAAATCAGGATGGTGGTGTGTCAAAGGTTCTCAGTGTGAGATTTGTGAAAAGAAAATTGATTTGGGGATGGTTTCAAATGAAAAGAGGAATGAGAATTTTAGAAAGGATGTTTTTTAGAGTAGAATAAAGGAATTTGAGGTAATGAGAGGTGGGGGCTGTAGTTAAAGGGGCAAGGATTCGAGTAAATTATGGTAGTAGGGTTTTTTTTTAAATAGCAGTAAATTGAGGAGGGGAGTGAATTTATAGCAGTGGTATGAGCATTGGTGATGTAGTGAGGTAGTAGTGAAAATTGTTTTTGGTTGGTGAGGTAAAAATAGGGGGAGAGGGGTAGGGTGTATATATGGGAGTAGATAGTAGTGAATTGCTGTTTTAGTTGAGAAGGTAATATACAAGGAATGTTGATGGGTAGGTAGAGGTTGGATAGTCAGAAATAAGCAGTATTTATAAAAATCTAGTGGAAGGTTTTGCAAAGCATGCGATTATATCATGATTTAAGGTAAATTGTAAATCAGTATTAAATGTAAATGGGGTGTTACATAGATTTAGTGAGACATGCAAACGTTAAGAAGTATTTGTACTTGCATGTAAAAATCACATCTGAGAATCTATTAAGTAATGAGGGGTTGTGGTTACGGAGTATGGATAGTAATTCCTTTATACATAGTTTACAGACGCCGAGGTTAGTATTGTAAGGGGTGGGGGTCTTCACATACTATGGACCAGTGGATTGTGTAGGTGGTGGTCTGGGATTTGAGGTTGCCAAGGAAGTAGAGAATTTAGAGTTAGGATTGCTCAATAGCGGCGTTTAAAATCTACTGTGCTGCCAATGTAAACCCTAGCTTGGTGCAATCTTGGGGTGACCACTCAGCATTTGCATACTACATTTTTGCGTAAGCAGAAACCTCCAAGAGGGCAGAGTTGAGGTACACAGCAATTGCAGGTTAAATGGGAGGGGTGGAATTGGGATTCGTTATTGGAAAGGTAGGGTTGGTGTGGCTGATTAGCTGGAGAGAAGATCGGGATATATTATCTATAGCAATGTTGGATAGGGAGAAACTATGATTACAATTATATCTGGTGTTATGGGTAGTGACATTGGGAGTTAAGTTATGAAAGTTGTTATTGTGTCAGGTGGGGTATCTATGGGTAGTAGTATTGGCAGTAAGTGGATTGTGGTGGAGCGGAGGGTCCAAGGACAGGTGGTGAATCTTATGCCTATTTGAGGAAGCAATAATGGATCCCAGATTAGGTGTGGTGGAGTAAGAGATTTTAATAGATGATTTGTTAAAGATGGGGTAATATTTATGTTGTAGTGGGAAATTAGAGTTTAAAGAATAGTTTGGGCAGGGATTTAACTTGGAGGGAGAATGGTGGTGCGAACCAGAGGATTTTCCCACTTCCTGGCCTTAAATGGCTTAGAGTGTATGAGTACAGCGGGTGGTGGGGGGAGGTCCTATGGTCAAAGTAGCCTCAAGGCGGTCAGTGGGGTTGACGAGTGGTGTGTTGGTGGGATATTTTGAGGATTAACAGAGTGTGGGTGCGAGAAAGAATGTGTAGTGGGTTGAGGAGTACTAGGAAATAGCAAAGCAGTCTTGTCCTTAAGTTTATATATATATATATATATATATATATATATATATATGTAACATCATCATCGTCATAATAACATACAATAGTCATGCATACAAATTCACACACATGTACTGACCCGGATGGACACAAACAAATAAGCATGTGTATCCCACATATACACACACACAGACGCATTGACAAAAATTGGTTCCATGAAGTTTTGACACAGAAAAATAACAAACGTGAATGTGTAATGTAAGTGTATATTTTCTACTGAGTACTAGTGTATTGAGAGACGAGTTAGGCATAAGAGGAATTAGATGCAGTGTGCAAGAGAGAAGACTGCGCTGGTTTGGTTATGTGATATAGATGGTTATCGACAGCTCCATCAAGAAGTGCCAATCTCTCAAAGTGGATGGCACTCGGGGAAGGTGGAGAACCAGGAAGACATGGGATGAAGTACTGAAGGACGACCTCAGGATGCTGAACCTTTGAGAGGAGATGACAAAAGACCAAGATACCTGGTGCCTTGCTGTACTCAAAAAGACCCGTACTACGCAACAGAAGTGTTAAGGCCACTCCCCCTGGTGAGGAAGATTGGCCTGCAAGAGTCCTGTGCTGGTGCCATGTAAAAAGCACTTGTGCCGGTGTCACGTAAAAGCACTTGTGCGGTGCCACATTAAAAGCACTCGTGCCGGTGACACATCAAGAGCACTCGTGTGGTGACACATCAAAAGCACTCATGCAGTGTCACGTGAAAGTTCTCGTGTTGGTGCCACATAAAAGCGCTCAGGCAATGGCACGTTAAAAGCACCCAGCACACACTGCAAAATGGTTGGTATTAGGAAGGGCATCCAGCCGTAGAAACCAATCTAAATCAGACTGGAACTTGGTACATCTTTCCAGCTTCCCAGCTCTGGTCAAACCATCCAACCCATGCCAGCATGGAAAACGGACATTGAAAGATGATGATGAAATAAAACGATAAGATATAATTTTGTCATGAGGGAAGTGGGGATATATACATGCACACACACACATATATATATATACATATATACACACACATGCACACACACACACACACATACAGAGGACTGCAAAAGTAGATATACAGTAAGGATTATACTATCATTGTAATAGGGATGCTAGGATTCATTTAATACTAGAATTCATACTAGTAGGCAGTATTGACAAGTCACAACAATGACGAAACATTAATGTCTACTTCTCTAGAGCGAAGCTGGTGCAAGTTTTTCCTCTTGTCCATTCACTTTTTTTTTAAACCAGGCACATAGATGGGAATATCTTCTCATAGGCCTAAACCGCAGCCGGCCCACAAACTAGAAACACACATCCCTTGCGTGTGAGCGTTCAATATTGTTTATATTCCGCAAGCTTCTCCTAATTCATATTTCAATATTTTACGTGGTATGAAACTTTGAGATATACCAGTAGATGGTGTTTACACTAATACACATATAGTAATGGACAGTGAGCTTACATCAGGTCTCGCCCACTGGTAGGCAGTATTGACATGTCACAACAGTGACAAAACAACTATATGAGAATATCTTCTCACAGGTCTAAATTGCAGCTGGGCCACGAACTTTTGAAACACACACACCTAGCGTGTGTGCATTCAATATTGTTTATATTCCACGAGCTGCTTCTAACTCATATTTGGATATTTTCCGTGGTATGAAACATTGGGACATACCAGTAGATGGTATATATATTTTTTAAAAACCTTGATAACTGCATTGTACTTTTATTAAATTTTTCATTGCATCCACCTTAATATAATACTGTAGCTAGGTTTGAACTTAGGTACTTGTTAATTGTTGTTACTTTCACAAATACTTTTATTCAATTTGCTAAATATCTTTTACTTGCTTCAGTGATTGGACTCTGGCTATGTTGGGGCACTGCTTTGAAGGGGTTAGCCAAACAAATCAACCCCAGCAAGTTTGATACTTATTGCAGAAGTGTCTTTTGTCGAACCACGAAGTTACAAGGACTTACATTAACCAACACCGGTTGTCAAGCTATGGTGGGGGAAGAAACACGATGCAAACACAAAAAGAGAGGACACACACACATGTGCGATTCTTTCAGTTTCTGTCTACTAATTCCACTCACAAGTCTTTGGTCAGCCCAGGGCTATGGTAGAAGACTCTTGTCAAGATGCTGTACAGTGGAACTAAACCCGAAACCATGTTGCAAAATGAGCTTCTTAACCACACAGCCATTTTTTTCTTTTTTTGCATTGAAATTTTATTTTAGTTTTCTTAAAGGTGTGTCCTATAGTGGCAGTATAAATTATAATTATTAATGTATGCATGGAAGGGCATATGAAAATACACATGTATGCATGCTTGATATAAATGCGCATGCACACACACACACACAGAGTTCACATTTGCAATACTCATTTAGTCTCCTTTCTGGATCTTTTTTTTTTTTTTTTTTTTTTTTTTCAGTATCTGTGTATATGACTTTTTTACCTCTCTTCCCCACCCCCACCCCTCTCCATTTGCAGACTGAATTTTTATTTTATTTGATATTGCTTTTTATCTCTAGGTTACTCGTGAATCTGGTCCGCCTCATATGAAAACTTTTGTCACCCAGTGTACTGTTGGTGAGTTTGTTACAGAAGCTGAGGGAAACAGCAAGCAGGTCTCTAAGAAGAGAGCCGCCGAGTCAATGTTGGAAGAACTGAAGAATTTGCAACCTCTTCCTCCAACATCAGTACGCCCAAAAGCAAAATCAACCACTAGCAAGAAGAAAAATAGGAACCTCATAAAGGTTTGTTATTTGTTTTGTTGAAAAATTTTAAATCTCTTTAGGAATGGCATAATATTAGATGAAAATGATGTTTTATTGATTTAGACAAAAGAGAAATTTTAATTCTGTGATACATATTCTATGAAAAATTTTAAATCTAAAGAATTTCTTGTGTAGCCATGAAACGTAAGAATTATAAGAAAAGAAAGTGGGAACAGTGCATACTGTTTAGAACGGCTTAGATGAATTATAACTAGCCGGGGATTAAAATCATATGGTCTCTATTCACTAAGAAATACTGCCACTGCAAAAGAATTAACATATGTAATAGTATTCTAGTTAAATAGATTAATTGTTAGGGCTGACCAACTCTCTGCTTAAAATTCTGTTTCTTACAAAAAAAATGAAATGGGTTAAACTTGAGTGGCATAGGTACAGTCATGGCTATATAGTTAGAAATTTGCTTCATTCTATAAGTCTATTTTGCCGAACCGCTAAATCACAGGGATGCAAACAAACCAACAAGCAGTTAGTGGGGTGCAAACACACGCACACATGTATATGACAGGTTTCTTTAAGTTTTCATCAAGATCCACACACAAGGCTTTGGTTAGCCTGGAACTATAGTAGAAAACACTTGCCCAAGGTGCCACGGAATGGAACTGGACCCAGAACTATGTGGTTAGGAAGCAAACTTTTTACCACACAGCCACACCTGCACCTACATGCTCATGTTACTATTTTAGCTCCTTAACATCACAACTTTGTACCTTCATCAACATATATGCAAATCATTAGCATCATATCCTATATCTCCAAGCTGATGCAAATTGAGCTTTTCTCCATGCCACTTGACCTTGTGTTATCCCACCTCATGAAGTTCAGTATTCTTAGGTCAGAAGTAAACTACCACTTCTCAATTCTTTCTTGCAAAGATGCCTTCTACAGCATTTTTTTCATACTGGTTCTTATTACATACAACAAATAATGCTCTTGTTTTTAGTCTGAATATTACTTGTAGCCAAATATCTTAAATAATTTTAGCCATCAGTAAAAGCCTGTTCCATTTACCCTTCATATTAAATTTCTGCTGCACCACTGATATTCACCTGTGTAACTTGAGAGTATGCTCTTACATATCTTTACCACCACCTCTCTCTCTCTCTCTCTCTCTCTCTCTCTCTCTCTCTCTCTCTCTCTCTCTCTCTCATACTTTAACCTTTCATCACTTGGCATGAAATCACCTCCTCTTATACGTCACCCTACTCAGTTGAGGGGGCATGTTTGGCAAGTTACTTGGTGACTTCACTGGTACTGGTACCATGTAAAAAACATCCAATACACTCTGTAAAGTAATTGGCATTAGAAAGGTAATCTATCTGTAAAAACCCTGCCAAAGCAGACATTGGATTTTTGGTGCAGTCCTGTGGCCCACCAGCTCCTGTCGAGCCATCCACCCCATGCTAGCATGGAAAATGGACGTAAAATGGTGATAATGATGATGGCTATATTATATATATGAACATCAAAGAATAAATCTGTGGTAATTAAGTGCTCAACTAATAACAAGTATTATATATATATATATATATATATATCCATCATCATCATCCTCCTTTAACATCCGTTTTCCATGCTGTCATGGGTTGAACAGTTTGACCAGAGCTGGCAAGCCGGGGGGGCTGCACCATGTTCCAGTGTGATTTGGCTTGGTTTCTACTGATGGATGCCCTTCCAAACGCCAACCACATTACAGTGTGTGCTGGGTGCTTTTATCATGCCACCAGCACCGGACTCTTAATGCTAGTGCTTTTACGTGGCACTGTCATGAGCATGTTCTAAATACCGCAAGGTGCCAAGTATCTCAGTTCTTTGTCATTTCGTCCGAAAGCTTCAGCCTATTGAGGTACTTCAGTACTTCATCCCATGACTTCCTGGGTCTCCCTCTTCCACAAGTTCCATCCACTTTGAGTGAACGGTATTTCTTTATGGGACTTTTGGCCTCCCTCCGCATCACATGGCCATACCATCGCAGTCTTCTCTCTTGCACACTGCATCTAATTCCTCTTATGTCTAGCTTCTCTCTTAGTTCGCTGATACTCTGTCTCACAAATATAATTACATTACACATCCAGCGAAGCATACTAGCCTCATTTCTTTCTAGCCTTCGCATGTCCTCTATTCAGGGCTCATGTCTCACTTCCATGTAGAATAGCCATTCGGATACATGCATCATACAGTCTTCCTTTTACCTGTAGAGAGAGCCTTTTGGTTGCCAACAGAGGTAAGAGCTCTCTGAATTTTCTCCATTCCATTCTTGTTCTAGCCACTACACTATCTGAACAGCCTCCCCTACTACTAATCTTTTCCCCTAGGTAGCAGAATTCATCCACTACCTCTAAAGAGCCTCCAGGGCATTTGATAGATTCAGATACATGGGTATCTGCAGTTTTTATGGCTCCTGTGCATCTTCCACATATGAACCCTATTTTCTTTGATAATCTTCCCATTATTTCACTGCATCTCTTATGTGTCCATAGCTTATGCTGGGTACACCATATGAAATTCCTCCCTACGCCTTTCCTACAGATCGAGCAGGGCCTCTTACCTGAAGCGGGTAGGGTCCTGTCTGTTTTCTTGCTTACTAAGACCTTAGTCTTTGCTAAGTTAAACTTAAGGCCCTTAGATTCCAGGTTTTGCATCCACACTTGGAATTTCCTTTCTAGCTCTGCTATAGAATTTCCCATGAGGGCAAGATCGTCTGCATATAGTAATTCCCAGGGGCTGCCTGTCTTGAACTTCACTTTTATGGCTTGGAGACAATGATGAAAAGTAGAGGACTGGGGACTGGTCCTTGGTGAACCCCTACCTGTACTTTAAATTCTTCGCTGTACTCATGGTTAACTCTCACCTTACTGACAGCACCCCTATACATGGCCTGTACCAGTTTCAGCTGCCACTCATCTACTCCCAGCTGCCTCAGAGCCAACCAAATCACACAGCAGGGTACTCTATCAAAGGCTTTCTTTAGATCAACAAATGCCAAGTATAATAGTTTATTTTTGCTAGGTACTTCTTTTGCAGTTGCCTGACTATGAATATGGCCTCAGGAGTGCTTCTCCCTGGGGCAAAGCCAAACTGCATTTCATCTAGCCTAATTCTGCTCCTGTTTAATTGGGCTATAACCCTCTCTGTAATTTTCATCACCTGGTACAGATGTTTGATGCCTCTATAATTGTTTCTATCTAAGGCATCTTTGTTACTCTTGTAACAGCTAACTATAATGCTGCTGCACCAATCGCTGGGTATTACACCTTCCTGAATAACCTGATTAACTATGCGGGTGACTAACTTATATCCTACCATACCGAATATTTTGAGCATCTCGGCAGTGATTCCAGATGGACCAGGGGCTTTCCCAGTTTTCATATCTTTAATTGCCTTGCCTATCATACTGCTGTTTACTAGTAAAACTGATTCCTCTATTGAGCTCGTGTTAGGGAGACTCACTTTATTCCGTTCATTCTCCACATTTAATAGTTGTGCATAGTAACTCTTCCATGCCTCTTTCTTGTCCGCATCACTAAGTGCAAGCCTACCATTATCCATCCACAGATATTTTTCTCCTACAATATCTCTATTCTCCCTGACATACTGTCTCACAATCCAGAAAACCTCAAGTCTCTGATCTTCACTCTGCATAACATTGCCGAACCTCTTCCTTTCTGCTTCTGTCCTAGCTACACACATTTGGCACTTAGCTTCCTGTTTAACTTTCTGATATGCATCTTTTCTACCCCGATCTTTTCTACCCCGATCTTTTCTACCCCTTTTTTTCCACTCTTTCCAGACTTGATATAAAGGTGGTTTGAGCGCATGCATACAGGTCGCCAGGCTATGTATGTATATCTCTGTTCCCCATCCTCTGAAAAGGTGCGTGTACACATGCCACTTGGTTATGATGTCCGTCTGTCTCTGGTCTATATGTCCGTCTGACTACCACACTGTAAAGGTGGTTCGCGCACATCGCCTGTTTATGTATATCTCTGCCTGCAAAGACTATGGGGTCAGGGTCTGAAGGAAATTGAAACAGCAATCATTACATTATTTTTCACACCAAGCAGAAACACCTACTGCCTTCAGGCAGACGACCACTGAGACCTATTTATTTTCAGAAGCTGACCCTCCCCCCCAACCCTCTTACCAGTTTTACAAGCT
>JAOPUL010004099.1:112241782-112266196 GCA_027564515.1 Octopus rubescens
ACATACATACATACATACATACATACACGCGTGTGTGTGTGGGGGGGTATACAGAGAATTATAACACGTATCAAGAGAAGCGATGTAAGGGGGGGAAAGCAGAATGGCGGAACATGTGGTTTGCCGATCTACTGTGACGTGAAGACCGAAGGCATGAGGTGTTCCAGATTGCAAGGTAGTGTACCAGAAGGAATCATGATGTTTAGGTGAGAACCTTTTATTTGTCAGCCCTTCAGTCAAAAACGAAGGAATTTAAGATGAGATAACTGTGAGATTTCTATGTGGTGATGTCCTCGTTATTATAACTGAATCACTAGTATGATTAGAGAATAATTTTCAGACATGGAAGCAAACTTGGAATCTCAGGGTCTCAAAGATAATTAAACAAAGACTAAGTATTACTAAATCGGGACGCAGACAGGAGGACTCTTAAAACAAATTTTATTTATCATATTTTCGCAAATTTTGGGGGTTAAAATGATAGTCCAGAGCATTTCCAAGGTCACTGGGGGAAAAAATCTGAAAAATCCCCGTAAAAATAGAGCAATTGTTGGTGCTTCCTGACTCCGACGTCCGCCCATTTATGTATTAGATACATCGGTACGTCACATAGTGTTTATATGAAACTAGGGGATGTCGCTGTTGTCATTTCCGGTTTCTATCGCAAAAAAAATTAATTTTCTAAGAACAATTTACTTTCACTATCGACGGTAAACTGCATGCTAGCCATAAAAAGTTTCTTTCTCAGAGTGAAAACAGACTGTGTGATGTTTGTGTTCGTACAACAAAGCTGCATGGCGTATGGAAGGTGAAATAGTGCCTAACCCTAAATATAGTCTAGCACTATTGTGACTTATTTGGTCACGCGCCAGAAGATGTCATGCGAGCAGAAGGAAGCAGCTGAGAGACCTGACCGGAAGTGAAAAGGGAAGTGACGTCAGATGAGGGAAGAAGAACATTCGAGAGGTCTCTTTTCGAGTCAGGGGATTGGCTAGAAGGGGCCTGCAGTTGGTGTCAGCGCATTCTAGCTCCTGGACATGGTTGAGGTAGGGAGGGTCTCTGAGTTATATAGTAAGTTCAAGTTGGCAGCTGAGAAATTCCCTTCGAAGCCGTTCTCAGAGGTTAAAGTAAAAGAGTTGTTATTCTTTAAATTTCATCAATGTTTGACATGGTAACGAAAATAAGGATTGGTAGCGATGTTCTTGGGCTCTTTTCTGGTAAAGGTGATGTGGTGGCTTGGATTTTAAAAACGTAAGGCTTGTAAAGTTGCAAGAAATATAGTATGTGGCGAGTCTCATTATGCCAGGAAGGAAGCGCTCTGAATTTATATCTGGAGATAGACGGATCGGATCAAATATTGTGAAGATCGAGGAGTGGTTAAAAGATACGTATACGTATCAAGTCATACATACTACAAGCTAAGAAAGGTGGGATGGATGAGAGAACAAGTGTACGGCTACGTAAGCGAGATTAGAAAACTAGCTGGATTTGGCGTTTGTGACTGGTTTCCCTGACCATATCTCGTTGAGGCTGCAAAAGCTGCCGGAAATCGAGACGATAACAGTGGACTTTTGGTAGACAGAACAAGGGTATGGTCGTAGAACGGCATTTGTAATGTTGCAGCGATAGCGAGGCCCTGTAGAGCGAAGGGCGACAGGCGAAGACCGGAAAACAGGATGTAAAGCTGATACAGTCCTTCAAGAGACAGTGTTTCCGGTGTCGAGGTCTGCACATGATCAGGAATTGTACAGAGCCGAAGTCTGAAGAGGTTTTCTACTTCGGTATGACTATGCTGGTCATATAATCACTCAAAAGAGGAAATAGAGGCTACTATAGCGGTAGTCAACCAAATAGAGTCAACCTGTATTCGCTGTCTGAAATAAAGGTTCTTGGGGGGGGGAGTAGTGAGAGCCCTCGTGTGCACGGGCAACGCATCAACCCCGATGACTCAAAACATGATCGATAGCTGGAGTGGAATAACAAGATTAAGGGCAGTAGATAGATGGAAAGTTAAGAGCAATTATGTCTGTATTGTGGTGATGGTGGTACAGGGTACACCAATGAGGATTACAGGTGATAGTGGTCGACAAGGTTGTGGATGGCGTTGATGGAGTCGTGGGTTTGGATGTGATCGGTCGGTTGTAGGGTGGCGTCGCAATCGGAAAGATAGGAATAGAATTTGGGGGCCAGTGCACTGCGTGCTGTGAACACACAGCGGAAGAAGATGGCTGTAGGATCGCCGGATCGAACTCTGAAGAAAGGAATGCCACAGACAGAATCGAAGACGAGACCTTCTGGGATGAGTTTGACGGCGAGCGATGGACGGTAAAATGAATCTGGAAGAGCTCCCGATGTTGAAAAATAAGACGAGCTGCTATGAGCATACTCAAAAAGGAGAAGCCATGAGCGAGTTCGGGATAGAAGTGAACAGATGAATCGAAGAGGGTATTTTGATGCTTTGGAAAGAGAAGATAAAGAGAGGTGTGTTTCCGATGATTCAGCCAACGAAAAATTAGGTCCGGCCAGTGCTAGATTTTCGGAAGCTGAACGAACAGGTATCGTGTCATGTGGGCATTGGCGCTGCAGATGCTTGTGGAGAGACCTAGCGAAAGTGGAGGCAAATGACAGTGGCATCTACAATTGGCGATCTAAAGTTGGCATATCTACAGCTCCACAAGTCAGGTATTGAGGTATGCGCGGTTGCAACGTATCTCTGCATTCACCATTTGTCGATATATTCCTGGATCCTCCTAGGCGACCAATTGAGCAGAGTCCCAGTCAGTCCCCATCTCTACGAGATGCCTCTTCATCTGCCGTGACCATATGGCATGTGGTCGACCAACAGAAGCCGTCAACCCAGCCGCGTCTTGGGTGAAGAAAAAACGGTAAGAAGGGTCTAACTAGGAAAATCGAGCAACATGGCCAAACAGTTTGAACTGGCGATCCCAAATCATACTAGTAACAAAATGCATCCCAGTTTCTAGAATCGTTGATTGGATACAAAATCTGACCAATGGCTACTGCAAAGCGTCCTGGTACCAAAGGTGTTCAGGCGGCTCCTACAGGCTCCGGACAGTGTCCAAGTATCGCAACGATACAACAGGATAGGGAGGACCAGAGACCTAAAGACCTGAACCTTTGTCCCCCTGCACAGATATCGGCAGCGCCCGACACTCTTATCTAATGAGTCCACAACAGCACCACTTCGTCCAAGTCTTTTTAGAATGTTACACTTACAGCTAATACCGCTATGAATCTCACTGCCGAGATAAGTAAAGCAGTCAACAACTTCGACATTCTCACTCGCAACAGAGACAGACTAGGTTGAGTCCTCCAGGAAGCCAACGAAAGATTGGATCTTTGTCTTGACCCAAGAGACCCTAAGGTCAAGTGATTCCGCTTCCTCACTCGGTGAAAGGGGAGTGCTCCATAAGACATCCAGAGACTCAGCAAGAATAACTACATCATCAGCAAAATCTAGGTCTGTAATCCTCTCTTCACCAATGAGTGCATAGCTTCGATGCAGCTATATCAAGAGATAAGCCGAAGGAGTAAGCTGGGACGACAAAGTGGGAGAGATGACAGTTGCCATGATGTAAGCCGTTCTGGGGAAAGTGAGAGTAGAGGGCCTAGTATCAGAAAAAGGAATCGCTATACCACAAGTAGTAAAGCGATAAGAGTCGTTATGGAAATAGGAAGGTAGAGGATTGTAATCACATCAATGTAGCTGAGCTAGACATTCTGCCGAGATGGTGGCCACACATTATCGAGATTCAAACTTGTAATGGTGGCTACACACTGTAGCGGAGTCAGAGAAACTAATTTTGATAGCACGACAATTCCAGCCAATCAGGGTTGGGCGCGCATTAATGCAAAAAGGCAGTTCTCTGCCCGTTAAGAGAAAAGCGCGCCTAAAAATCAGTTAGCCACCGGACATTGAATAGTTGATATCCACTTTCCAACTTCGCTCCGCTAACTCAACAATTGACCAGCGAACAACTTTGGCTCTCTCAGTAATATTATATATGTTAGCCAATAACAATGTATTCGATAGTAAGTCATAAAAGCTTTATCTGAGTCCTGCACACATGTACGGCTCCACTCAAAATTACATTTCAGCTCATTTATACATTTGTAAAATAAACACTTTAACATTAATGCTTTCTGATATTATTTTTTACATACGCTTCACAAAACCATATTATGAACACACATTCACCTCGCTAAAACACTATCGAGATTCGAACTTGTAATAGGATGTGACAAGCCAGAGTTGATGAAATGAATGTGAGTTGAAATCAGTTTTCCATATATTTATTGATATTTTAGAAAGAAATACCTGACGCGACAGTCCAGTATAGCAAAAAGAAGAAAGAATAGAAAAAAAGTTCATTTCACAATATTATGCCGTTGTGTTTTAATTTATTGGTAAAAAAAGGATTTTTATGTGTGGTGATGTAAGTTGACGTGCTGGAGTGGTTAGCTTGAGTTAGTGTACATATTTTGATAACAGTCAGGTCGTCAAAAAAGAATCAGTCGAAATTAATCACATGATAGCCTTTTGACAGGAGTATCAGTAAAAAGAAGAAAAAAAAACAGAAAGAAGAAATGTAAGAGATAAAAAAAAAAAAGAGGGGCAGACAGCAGGGGCGGCACGGGTCCCAGGACAGAGGGATATTCAGCCGCGCCCCGCGGTGGCGTTGCTACAGTGAATGGCCAGCGACACTCACTGCAGTAGCCACTCCATCTCGCGGGGCTCATTTCTCCGGCGGGCCGCAGCAATCACTATTTTGCGGAGGAAGTCTGATGGTACGAGGACCAAGAACACTAGACGTCTCGACGGCTACCGGCACGAACTGATAGCAGCCGGTCAAGTTCCTGTACTTGAGGACCTTCCTCGCCTCCGGGCTACGACACTGGGGTTTGCGGAAAAATCCGCAAGGTTGGTGCTGGAGAACGTGTCGCAGCACGTCGCGTCCTAGACTAGGGATCTGCCTCCCTCGAATGGGAAGAGGGTTATCCCGTCGGGGCGCTTATCGTCCCCGCGGTCGAGATCTGCAGGCTCAAGTTAGGACAGGAAGCCGGCCGCATCGAGGTCCCTTCTGACAATGACATTCAAGGCGGTATGTCAGGGGAATCGGTCCGCGCTAAGTTCGCAGGACAAAGGATGCAAGCCGAATACGTCCACTTCCGTTCTGCAGCGATATTTGTGCGGCTCGCGCACGCGGAGACGGAGGCGCTGGGCCACCCCGATGCGAGTGCACTCATCATCTAGAAGGGTACCGGTAGATGAGGAGGACACCGCATTGAGCCAAGCACCAGTATTGGGCTGCGTGGCGGTACTGGTTGAGTGATGCCTCTAACCGCTCGAGGGTGGACTTACCAAGGATATCGTCCCAGTTATGTTGGACATTCGTAATCTGGGAGACCACTAGCCCCCCAGCGGTCCAAGCGGCAAGGGCTGGCTCGTGTTGAGAAAGAATTTAGTTTACAGTCGTGCTTTGGCATTCACGCTTATATTGTCCTTACTTGTCAATAGGATCTTGTCTCCCGGACTTCTAACTGACTTCAGGTATCAGCTCGCTGAGTACTGACTGTCAAATCAGATTAAGTCTGTCTCTTTTAACTTCAATTTCACACGCTATATATTACCAGTTATTGGTACTGTAGCGAGAACAAGTTTTGTTGTTGCATGGTAAAAACCATTTGGCTTTGATTATATATGTAGCGACCATTTAATCTTTGGCGCATCACACTAATTTGTTGCGATTGGCTAAAGTATCCATCACATGAGTTTGTAGCGGAATCAGCTATAGCGAGGTGACACAGTCGTGTTGCGGCTATGTCAACCAATCAGAGCTGGGCGCGCATTAGGCAGTTTTTCTGTCAGTTAAATTAAGTCGCGTCTCGCTAGCTAGATTTGGACCACGAACAGTGAACATCACTTTCCCACTAGCTCACCATCAGTCTGGCTCCCGGAGATTCAACACCAAGACACTCACATTCTGCTAAGTCCTCTCCGCCAACTCAGCAATTCAACTCGCTCTGACTCTGACACAATTAATATCCTCTCACTCTGAATTACATGTCAGCTTTTGCATACATTAAAATTAAACATTATACATAAAATATAAAACATGCCTTCTGATATTGCATTTAAACATGCTTCACAAAACCATATTATGAACACACACTCACACTCTTCTACATTGGTGACCCCAACGTGAAAATATTTCTTTTTTTTGAAATTCTTGCTAAAAAAAAAAGAGAAACTTGAACACGTAACATTAACACGCTAAACAAAAAGACAAACATTTTATAAAAAAGAATACAGACAAGTGCAGAGTAAACACAACCATATAAAAAAAGAATGAAGCTAACTATATTTCTTGTTCATACATTTTTTTATGTTATTTCTGAGAAAATGTTATTTTTTGTGCCTCTGTCAATTCCAAACTATAGCAATGCTGATATCACAGTTTCCAAAATGGCTACCCGTCTTCCTGGGTTAGCATTTGAAATCTCCGCATAACCTCATTGTGGTTTACGCATGTGCATGCGACCGAATGCGCACGTTTAGTTATGAGAAATTGACTTTTTTTCTCCTGCTCTCCTCCATTTGACGTTTGTTCCAGTTTGAGGTGCTTTCTCTCTACCCTGCGCCGTTTTTTTCTGGGATTACACTCTTTACGTTTTGGTATACCTAGTTGCCGTCATGAACCACTCTACGTTGCCAGCTTTCACTGGAGATGTGAAAGTGTGGTTTGCACAAGTGGAGGTGCATTTCGCGGCGAATGATATTTCCATGAAACGAAGACAGTTGCAGTTATTGCTGAGTTCCATTCCTGGTTTAGTTCCATTCTACTGTGAATTACCTCATCACAGACCCGCCGCTAAACGCTACTTTTGAATCTATTAAAGGCGAGATTCTCCGTCGGACGTCTCTTTCCAAGGAAAAACTTTTTCGAACGTTGGTTAACGAAGAACTCCATCTCAACTACTTCGGCGTATGAGAGAGTTAACAGATGCCGCATCTACAAACGACGCCATGTCGAAACAACTCTTCTTTTCTCGTTTACCTTTATGTATGCAAGCAATTCTCGCCCCAATTATGGAGACCTCTAATGTGGATCAGTTGGCTACCATGGCCGACAAGATCGTAGACTTTACTGACAGAAGTGTGGTTGCCACGTCTCCTCAACTGCCTGCTGCTGCTGCTGCCTCTTTTTCTTCTGCAGTAGAATTAGTCTCGTCGGAGCTTGGTGCGGCAAAATTGGCAAGTCAGGAGCTGACCATTCTAAATTTAACCAAGAAGGTGGGGCAACTACGTGCTTCAAGGGATTCGTCTCTACGACGGTCGTTCCGTCGTTCACCTTCTCCACGACGACGTTCTTTCTCTCCTGTCTCATCTTCAGATTGCTGGTACCACAGGCGTTTTGGCTCGACTGCTACCAAATGTACGCAGCCATGTTCTTATCCAGCTTCAGTGGGACAGTGAGCACGGCAGCTGATCTCAGTTCACACCCGCATAATCGTGCATATTTTTGTGGGGAATTTTTTGTCTCACAAAACATATTTTGTGGAGAATCTTTTGTCTCACAAACCTTCCAGGTGGATTCTGGTGCCGTATTTGGCCAGTCACATTACTCAGGGATAAACCTCCTTTTTCTCCTGTAACCTTGCAGGCCGTGAACCATTCGCCAATCAGGACGTACGGCTAAATCTCTCTTTCATTGGATTTGGGCCTACGAAGGGATTTCAACTGGATCTTCACCATCACCGACTTGCCTTACCCAATCATAGGTGCGGTTTTCTTCATTTTTCTCTTTTGGTCGGTGTTTGTCAACGGCGGCTGATGGACAGCAGTACTGAGCTCGCTATTTTTGGCTGAGCGTCGAGTATTCCGTCAGTCAGCCCTGTATTCTTCATCACAGCGGCTGATGACAAATACCAAGCAATTTTGAACTCTTTCCCGGAGCTCACCAATTTAAACTTCCAAGTGAATAATCCTACTCACTCTATGGAACATTTCATCTCTACTAATGGTGCTCCAGTGTTTTCTCATCCTCTTCGCCTGCCTCCAGAAAAGCTGAAGGCAGCGGAAGCTGAGTTCAATAAAATGCTACAGCTAGGAATCATCCGCCCTTCCACAAGTCAATGGGCTCCTCCTCTTCACATGGTTCCCAAGAACTCTGGTGATTGGCCTCCAACTGGTGATTTTCGGCGTCTCAATGCTATCATTACTCCTGATAGATATCCGATTCCTCATCTACAGGACTTCGCTTCCTCACTGCATGGCTGCACTGTGTTTTCCAAGCTCGACCTGATAAAGGCCTACCATCCGATTCCTGTCCATCCTGAAGACATCCCCAAAACGGCAATAACGACCCCATTTAGCTCTTTTGAATTTTTAACCATGCCATTTGGTCCGCGAAACGTTGCCAGCACTTTTCAACGATTTACTGACGAAACCATTCATGGTCTCGATTTCGTTTATGCCTAAATCGATGATCTGATCGCCAGTTCTTCAGTGGAAGAACATGCTCGTCATTTACGGGTACTTTTCCAACGCCTTACCCAATATAAAGTGCGAATTAGCCCGGCTAAATGTGTTTTTGGTGCATCCTCTCTTGTATTTCTTGGTCACACCATTGACGCTGATGGCATTCGACCTCTACCTGAGAAAGTCCGAGTAATTGAAGATATTCCTCTCCCTTCTTCCCTTCAGCCGTTGCGCCACTTTCTTGACTTAGTTAATTTTTATCGTAATTTTATTCCTCACTGCGCTGGATTCCTGACTTCTCTCACTCAGCTTCTCAATAACAGAAAAAAGAAGAATTAAACATTTTCGCTTACTCCTCAAATCGAAGCTTTTGAATCTGCAAAGCACAAACTCTCTCAATCATCTCTCCTTGTGCACCCTGTTTCCGATGCAAAGTTTTTTGCTTACAGTTGATACATCAGACACTGCAATCGGTGCTGTTTTACAACAATTTCATCAGCAACATTTACACAACCTCCTGCCTTTTTCTCTCGGCAACTGAAACGCGTTACAGCGCGTTCAGTCGCGAATTGTTGGCAATCTACCTTTCTGTGAAACATTTTCAGCACATCCTGGAAGGAAGGAACTTCACCATTTATACAGACTACAAACCTCTCACTTTTGCCCTGCGGTCCAAGCTGGCCAAGAGAGACCAGACATCTTGATTTTATATCGCAATTTACCAGCGATATTCAGCACATCTCCGGTGCGCAAAATACTGTAGCAGATGCATTATCCCGATCAATTCTTTGTCATCCACCGCGGATATTGATCTGAATCTGTTGTCCTCAGAACAACCTCCTCTGGACTCAATCGAGATGTCTTCTCCTGAATTGCAACGTGCGAATTTTAAATACTTGCCCGTACCAACCTCTGACAAGCAGATCCTGTGTGACGTTTCAACGGATTCGCCTCTTCCCTCGTTCCAGAGACTCATAGACGAGCTGTTTTTAACACCCTGCATAGTCTGTCGCACCCTGGAGCCTCGGCCTCGGTGAAGCTCATTACGGCTAGATTCTTCTGATCGAACATGAGGAGTGATATCCATGAATGGTCTCGATCTTGCCTCCACTGCCAAAAGTTGAAGGTGCACAAACACATTCGTGCATCCCTCGGCACTTCAGCACACCAGACGCACGTTTCCGCCACATCCACATTGATCTGGTTGGACCCTGAAGCCATTCCTCTAACGGGTATAACTGCTGACTCTGTAGCAGTGTCGGGATGGATATTGTGCTACGGTGTCCCGACCAACATCACTACATACCGTGGTAGACAATTTGAGTCCCACCTCTTCTCGGAACTCACCAAAATTCGTGGTGCCCAGCGGATACGCACTACTAGCTACAATCCTGCTTCCAATAGAATGGTGGAACGTTTCCACCGACAGTTGAAAGCCGCTTTCCGCGCGTATCCTGACAATTAACGTTGGTATTCGAGCTTCTTTCAAAGAAGACCTCGGACACTCTCCAGCCGAGCTGCTGTACGGTGTTCCATTGTCCTTACCTGGGCAAATGCTTTCCCCAGTAGATCTACCAACTCAGGACCCTACACTCTATGTGAACCGCCTTCGTTCATATTTACAAGACCTGCCGCCAATGAACACTCGGCACTAAACTGTGAAAGCTGCAGCCCCGAGCGACATGCTCTTGTGGACCCATGTCTTTGTTAGAAACGATGCTGTGAGAAGTCCTCTCATCCAGCCCTACTCATGACCCTATCGTATTCTTTCGCCAGTGATTGTAATGGCTCATACCCTGGAGCCGTATACACCCCCACACACATCGCTCCCCCACCTTCACCAACACACGGAACGATAACCCGTTGTGGTCGTCGTGTCCATTGGCCAAAGAACTGTGTAAGGCTATATACATTTTGGACTAGCCATTAGTGCCTGACACTTTTCTGTTTTTGTTTTTTCTCTTTCTTGAACATTTAATGTTACTTTTCTTAAAATTGTATTCAAGCTTTTGCTTGCCATTATTTTTGCATTTTGTTCCGCATATTTTTTGCTTTCTTGCTGTCTTGTTATCTATATCGACTTGTAGTTTGAGCAGCGGGTACTTGTAGCGGAGTCAGCTATAGCGAGGTGACACAGTAGTATTGCGGCGTTATCAACCAATCGGAGCTGGGCGCGCATTAACACGAAAAGGCAATTTTTCTGTCAGTTAAGTTAGGTCGCGTCTGGCCAGTTAGCTTGGACCTCAAACAGTGAACATGACTTTCCCACTAACTCACCATCTGTCTGGCTCCCGGAGATTCAACACCAAGACACTCACATTCTGCTAAGTCCTCTCCGCCAACTCAGCAACTCAACTCGCTCTGACTCCAACACAATTAATATCCTCTCGCTCTGAATTACATGTCAGCTTTTGCATACATTAAAATTAAATATTATACATGCCTTCTAATATTGTATTTACACATGCTTCACAAAACCATATTATGAACACACACTCACACATTTATGACTAAATCATCTCTCTAAAAGTTTTTGACCAACCATGCAACTTTTGTCGCAATTAGTGAAATGTTGCTTGGCAATTGGATTGAAGGTCCAATCACGTTTCGTGTAACATATTTTAAGCGACCATATCTGTATGTGTTCTGGAGCCTCTTTTCTCCATAAATTGGTTCCACACGTATTTTCTCACTAGTGAGACGAGGAGCAGCCACGCAGTGGGTGAGGGCCACCCACTCAGTGAGGTGAGGAGCAAGCGTAGCGATGAGAACAGCCATAAAAACCAGTCGAAGATCGACACACAACTAAAGTCTTGTAAATGTTTCTTGTGTCCGAACTATTGTGCAAATATTACGAAGTGATAAAGACTCCATGTTAAATTTCAAGATTACCCTTCTGATTTATTCATACTCATCGAACACAGCACAATAAAGAACAACAATTAAATACTTCATAATAACTGGCGACTCCGAACAATCACAAACCTCCAGTTTGTGCTCTCTGTACCCGTACAAGTCCCTATTTGAAGACCATCAAATGTCACTCGTGTAGTCTAGGTTATCACAGGAGTTGCGTTGGCATTACCAAAGCACAAGCTGAGAGATTTTCAAACTGGACTTGTAATCAATGTCACTTCAGCTCCGACATACTTAATAGGGTCGAACCTTGTTCTGACGCCCAGATCCCCATTGAAGATTTTAGCACCGCCCTCCAGAGCTTGTCCAAGTTGAAGCTCATCAACCGGATTCCCAAGGCAGCTCTGTCCTGTTTCGCCCGTACTCTCTCCATGTTATTGAAGAACGGCTGCCTGTCCAACAACACCTCGGATTGACAGAAACTGTTCTTATTCCCTTTGATCTCTCTCCACGTAATTAACGTGAATTCCTCACATCTTCCCCGAAACGGCAGTTTGAGTTGTTCCAGTCCACCCAACCACAGTTCATCTCGAGTCGGTGATCGGAGTAACCCCGAACAATGTTCGATCGTCAAGCTTGAGGAGGGCCGTTAATGCCAAATCCAGCGAATTTGACATTAGGGGAGCTGTTCGCCTCCTCCTCTCTCTGTCCTCCCTCGCCGAGTGCACAGAGGACTCCCTCAATCGATTGAAGGAGAAGCAGCATCCGGCCCCTCCGGTCGACAACCTACGCTGGCCCGACCTACCAGGTTTCTTACAACCTGTTTTCACCACTGACAACATCAGGAAGGCGATTGCATCCTTTCCTGCAGGTTCTGGTGCTGGAATTGATGGTTTGCGACCTCAACACCTCAAGGATGGTATTTCCCTGTCAGCTGGTGATGCCGGTCTGGAGCTCTTGGAGAGCCTAACAGAGTTTGTTAATATGTTCTCCTCTGAGAGTGTCCTTCCCTACATTCTCCCCCTGTTCTTTGGGGCTAAACTATTTGGTCTCACCAGGCCCAATGGTGACCTCCACCCCATAACAGTTGATTGTACTCTGCGATGGATCACAGCGAAAGTGTGCCTGTCCTTGGTCTCAGATGGTCTTTCTGCTGAATTTTCCCTTACCCAGCTAGGGGGTACAAAATTAGGTTGCGAGATTGCTGCTCATGCCATTAGAGCTTTCAGCAACTTACCTTCTGATTCACCAAAGTTCGTCCTCAAACTGGATCTCAGGAATGCCTTCAATTCAATCCGTCGGGATGTTGTCCTCCATGCAGTAAGAGAGAATGCCCCACAGCTATATCACTTTGCTTGGCAGGCCTATTGGGAACCCTCCTACCTCTCCTTTGGTGACCACCTCATCTCATCTGCTTCTGGAGTCCAACAGGGTGACTCACTTGGACCCGCTCTGTTTGCTCTAGGCAAACAGAGTTTGCTTAGAGCAAATGATGTTACCAAGATGGGAGCTGGCCTGGACTTAAATGTCTGGTATCTTGATGATGCCTGTTTGGAGGGTCCTCCTGATGAGGTTCTTGCTACTGCGAGGTTAATTATTGATGAACTTGGTTGTAGGGGCCTTAGTGTCAACAGCTCCAAATGTGAGCTCTGGCTCCTCAACCATCCAGCTTCACACATGCAGACTGTTAACTCATTTACAGACTCCCTCCCCTCTATCACGGTTCCTCCTTCATCTGAGTGGTGCTCTCTTGGAGCCCCGATTACTGACAGTGGTTTCGAGTTCATCTTCCGATCCAAGATGGCTAAGCTTAAGCAATTACTGAAGAACCTTGAGGTAATTGAGCCGCACCAAGGGTTCTTCATACTTAGGAATTACTTATCAATTCCTAGGCTACTGTATTTCCTCAGGGTTAGTCCCTCCTATAGATTCTCGTCGTTGCTCCAATCCTTTGACGACCTAATTTTTGGGAAACTCGACAGTCTGGTCAATGTTAAACCAGGCTGCTTTGCCAAAATGGTTTGGGGGTCTGGGCTTACGTAAGTGCTCATCCCTATCTCTTCCCTGTTTTCTCTCCTCCATCCATGCGTGCTCCCCTCTGGTAGGCAACATCCTCTCCTTTCCAACATGGACTAGTTCCAACAGGGAGATAAGCTCTGTCACAGTTGAGGATAGTCGGAAGCAGAGAGTGTGGGACAATCTGTACTCAGGCATCACTTTCAACACTCTCCTCGATCAATCTGATCAATTTTCGAGATATCGCCTACTCTCTGCTAGTGCAAAATTCTCGGGAGACTGGATCGATGCCCTGCCTGTGGCCAACATTGATAATCTCCTCAGTTTGGATGAGCTCCGCATATCCATTGCACTCAGAGTAGGAGCTAATGTTTGTGGGGGATTGAGATGTCACTGTGGTAGGCTCCTCGACTCCACAGGCCTTCACAATTTGTCTTGCTGCCTTAATGCTGGTCATTTCGCTTGTCACGCCGAGCTAAACCTCATCATTAAGTGGTCCTTGACTCGGGTCAATATTCCCTTGGTTTTGAAGCCAGCGGGATTGTCCAGAAGCAATGGGAAAAGACCAGATGGTCTTGCCCTTTGTCCCTGGGTAGAGGTGGGTGCCTCATCTGGGACGCCACAGTCTGTGACTTGTTTGCTCCCTCCCACATCCTGAATGCTGTGGTAAATAGGAGGGTCACTACTTCTGCTGCTGTGATCAAGGCCCACAAGTATCGGGACCTGTCGGTGAACCATTACTTCCAATTTGTGGTGTTTGAGACGTTTGGTGGGGTTGGGCCACTGACAGTGAAGATCTTGATATCGTTAACATCTCGCCTAACCGAGGTGTCGGGTGATACCCACAAAGGTGCTTGGTTGTTCCAGCATCTTAGTATCGCCATTGCTCGTGGTAATGCTGCCAGCGTGTTGGCTTGTTTCGGTAGGTTCCGTTGAGCCTTGCTGCGTGGGTCCGGTTGGGGTACCTGGCATTGAATTGTTGTTGTTTCCTTTGTTTTTTGGGGATTTTTTTTTATTCTTTCTTATTTATATGTTATATATGTAAAACTTTAACGAAATTAATGTAAATTGATCAGCGTATGTGTAACACCAAACTAACCAATCAAATGTCACCCCTTTAACTTTTATTTGTTGCTATTGAAGTTATCGTCTGAATCACTGATTTCACTTTCGGAAATCGAAATATCCAATTCATAATCACACACCACGTGATTTTTGTGTTTATCGTATATTTTACTTGAATTTTCCATGTCTTCTATTGAAAATCCTTTAAATTCTGATTCACTACTTGACAACATGAAACTGGTATCCATTTTTCATCAGTATTAAAAAATTTTCAGGAAATCAATGTAGAAAAAATTTCCAAAAATTCACAGAGGTCAGATATCATGCCAAATAATATCAGATACTGTAACTTCCAATGAAATCACATGTTTTCACAAATGTTCACAAATGAACTAACAAGATTTGTGCTGAAATTATCATTTAAATGTGAATCAGTCATTCTATTAGGTTTATGTACAGCTATTAAAGAAGACCTCAGTTACTCTCCAATGGAATTGCTGTATAGCATAGCACTCACACTACCCAGTCAGATGGTAGTTGCAACAGTTAACCAGCAGCATGATTCTGCTTATGTTTATTGATTGCAAAGCTACATGGTGAAGTTATCTCTGATAATTGCAGTTGATTAAAACTTTTGTTCTGTCAGATGTAAATACTTGTACTCACATTTTCATATGTAAAAATGCAGTTAAGTATCCATTGTGCACTTCTTATTCTAGTCTCTATCGGATTTTAAAAGCAAAACAAAAATATATGATTATCGACATGCAAGGAAGATAAAAAACTGTTAGTATTGATAAACTTAAAAAAGCTTTTGTTGAATCAATACCTATTCCAAAGCATCTACAGCACTTAAACAATCATAATAGGAATAGGAAAATAACACATTCTGTCATAATTCTTCCTTACCTCACACAGACAGAGTGACCAGAAGTGACAGAAAAGTGCATTGGCCAACCAAATATACACAAATCTACTATATTTAATTTTTGTTAAAAAAAAACTATTTTTGTGTAACTACGAAATTGTATGTAATAAAAATAATAATAATTTTCTTCTACTTTTCTCTTTATCTTATTGCTTTTCTTTGGTTTTCAACACTTTTGAACATATTAACTTTGAATACGAACATTATTATATTACTTTCACATGCTTTTGTACATTTTGTCAATTGTATTCTTTATATTTTGTATTTTGCATGTAAATTTCTCATCACATAGTTTTATTGTAAATGTGTTCACTATAATTGTGTTATTTCATTCACTTCTCTCCCTCTTGCTCACTGGTGGGAGACTTGTGTAGTGAGACCTAGAATCAAAATCTCACATTTTCAGTTACCAGTGTAAGTTCATACTTGAGTCAGGCGATACACCCTGATTACCAACCAATCAGCTAGCAGAAAAATCACTCCACACAGTAAAACATTCTTTGAGTTTCTAGAAATTCCCATGCTTTTATTAGTATAAAGCGAAAGCCTGACAAGATTAACCAGAGCATGGCCCTTCAAAATATAAGCAACTAGCCTTTACAATGTTAAGTTTTCCTTTGCTGAAAGTTTTCCTTTGCTGAAAGTGCCCAGAGTAAATGCAATTCTTCAGTTATGACAAACCAACACTATTCCTGCCTCTCAAACAACACTAATATTTTCTGTTTGTAATTTAATTACAGCTAATTTTGATTCTAGCTTTCTACAATGCACTACTAATGACTACTGGAAAACTTTTATGTATAAATGTAAATATTGTAATTACCTTAATAACAAATAAATGTATTTCAGCTATGCGTACATTTGGTTTGTTGAGGGGCAACATGCATCCAACTAACACCAGCCAGCAAAGACCCATACAGTAACCCAACATGATTGTGGTTTTTTCTGACTCCTGCTGGACATGAACTACCCTCTCCTCTCTATGTACAACTTGTACCTAATTTCCTCATGCACACATCTGATCAGTGATGGCTCTGACTGATCTGCTGGGATTGTTAATTATATCCTGGACAAATTGGATGAACTCAACTGTCCAGAGACCTCCCCACTATGATCACAGCATGTTTTTTTTCCATTTACTTAGATTGGGATCTGCCTTGTTGATGCTGTCATTATGCCTAAAAGAAAAATGAGAGAGTTAAAATTTGGCACATGCTGTGCAACATTACATTAGGTTGTCTATTTATGACCTGCCAAATTTGTGTTCACAAATACCTGGTACATCTTGTATATATTTAGAGAGAGAGAGAGAGAGATTTTAATCTATGCTTTGGTTTCCTACAGCTAACTCTCTTTATTCTCTGTTGAAAGAAATATTTTCATTTATTTGGTTAAAATTATTCTTTTAAGAAGGAGATCAGTGCCTATGACGTTTGCTTGTCCTCTAAAACTGATAAGATTGATGTCAGTGTCAGTAAAAATGTAGTTAGGAGGAAAATTCCAGAGTGTTGATGATCTGGAGAAGAATGATTGGAGAAAGTGAATAGTGTTGGATCTGAGATGAAACTGGAGTGAGAAATTAAGGGTGACATGTAGATTTTTTTGTTTGTTAACACTGATAAGCAGACATAAAATCAAAGGCATTTTAACAGTGATAGACTACATTAGCTAATGTGTCCTGTCCTTATATAAAATATGTTTATTCAATCATTATGTTGTTGTTTTAACTGTTTCCTCTTGCCCTATATTACAGATGCAGAAGGCAGATCCTAACTATGGTGTTGGCATTAATCCTATTAGCCGTCTCATTCAAATCAGACAAGCTAACAAAAAGAAAGAACCTATATACTCTCTAATTGCTGAACACGGTCTCCCCTGGCGCAGAGAATTTGTCATGCAGGTTAGAAGAGCTTTTTTTTCCTCCCCCCCCCAAGTAAAAGGGTTCTAGGCTTAAAGTACAGATCTTAATACTATTGTTGTGTTGTGCCATATGGTTTCGAGTTCAGTCCCACATGTGGTACCTTGGGCAGCTGTCTCCTACTATAGCCCCAGGCTGACCAAAAACATTGTGAGTGAATTTGAAAGCTGCAAACTGAAAGAAGCTCATTATGTGTAGATGATATATATATGTATGTATATATATATATATATATGTATGTATATATATATATATATATATATATCATCATCATCTAATGTCCGTTTTCCATGCTGGCATGGGTTAGACGATTTGACTGGAGACTGGCAAGCCGGAGAGCTGCACCAGACTCCAGTTCGTTTTGGCTTGGTTTCCAGAGATTGTATCAGGTGCCTTTAATGTATGGGTGTTTTTAACGTGTCACCAACACGAGTGTTTTTAACATGTCACTGGATATATAAAATCATTATCATTATTTAACATCCATGTATTTGGGCCTCCTTGTTTTGACATAGTGTGATAGTTGTAATTGGGTATCACTGTCATACAGTTGGTGTCATCTATTTTGCATCTTCTGTGAAAAATATGTCTGGTCATGGGAAATTAATTATTACCTTGCTTGGAAACAAATGAGGGTTGGCAACAAGAAGCCATAGAAGCCCTTTGTAATGCCTACCACTTTACATAGTGGGCTGGGTGCTTTTTATATGGCACCAGCACTGGCGAGGTCTGCTTTGGCATAGTTTTTACAGCTGGATGCTCTTCCAAACACCAACCACTTTACTGTGTGCACTGGATGCTTTTTATGTGGCACCAGCACCAGCAAGGTCAACAAGTAACTTGCAAGACAAAGATCCTTTGATAGGGGGGGGGGGGTACTGGAGAAGGTGGCTTTGTGCCAGGTGATGAGTATGACATAGGTGACTTGCTATAGAGGAGATACAGTTAGAGTGAGAGTGGAAGAGAGCAAGAGTGAGAGAGATGGTGGCAATGTGGCAGGGCATACTCTCAAGGTACAGGTGCATATAAATTGGTTGAGCATTGCTAAGGGTGCATGAGTAGGGAGTTCACATGAATTCCAGGAAGGAGGAGAATGCAGCTACTGGTGAAACCTGGGTATATAGAAGGGGGGACAACAGGATAGCAATGATACAGTGAGCAGGGCAGTGAGGACAGGATTGGGCTGCAGGAGTGGGGAGGGAAAGATAAGCATAGTGCATGAAAAAAGAGGAAGAGGAGAAGTTTGGTTTATTGTGAAAAACTTTACCCTTGTAGTAAGTAACTATAATACTACCACACCAGTCATTGATTATGACACCTTCCTGGATAACCTGATTAACTATACAAGTGACTAGGCTGTATCCTACTCCACCAGATATTTTAACCCTTTCGTTATTCTATTTCTAACCAATCCTTATGTGTTTCTAATATAACTGTGAATTTAGACTGATTTCATAAAACAATTCTTTTATTTATCAACATATTAATGTGATTTTTGGAACACAATTTAACAAGAGGTTCTTAAATCTATTGCATAATTTTTGCCTCAAAGTGACTCTAATTACAGGTAAATACAACTAAATATAAAATTATTTCAATTTTGTTTAAGCATCAAAGAAATGAGTTATTAGCTAATATTCAATTGGGTATACAACAAAATTTTAAAATCAAAGAATTGTGCACATTACTTGATTATCCGTTGAACTTAATTGCTTATAAGACAGGTGTAGCAATAAAGGTAAAAATAGAATGAAATACTGGAATTTATCTTTGAAGAAAACTAGAAAATGAAATATCATACAAATTGATCAACATTTATCACTTGCCTTACAGGTAAATTAAAATTACCAGTAAATTAAAAGTACAGGTAAATTTATATTTACCTGTAAATTAAAATTACAGGTAAATTTGAAAAAAATATAAAATCTAATCATATGTCACATAATATTTCTAATAAATCACATAATATTTCTATGATGGCACCCCACACTACATAATGCATTCTTGCAAAATGCACATTGGAAACACGTTTCAATGGCCTGTCCACTGGGAGCTTTTCTTTTTTCATGAAGACATTCACGGCACTGCCTTTTGCAACCCTCTATATTCTCTAATTCAGAGGGATATCCCTCTGGCAAGCTTTAGTTTTTTTCCCAACAGTTATTTTTTTGGAAGAAAAACCAGTTTTCAACTGTGTTACTACATCTGTTTGGAACTGCAGATGGTCGCATCGCTTTCGAGCCCCTCCTGATTTGATATATGGTATAAATGTATTAACAATACACATATTTTCTATATACCAAACCAGATATCGCCACCACTCATTACCCAGTCAGTAGACCGAGTAATGAGTGGTGGCGATACCTGGTTTGGTAGACCGGATCATCTGATTCAGCTGATCTACACCACCCATGTACTTTTTATAATTGAGGTTGCCATTTTCATCCACATGTGATTGCACACAGGTAGACAGAAGATTAATTTGCTTTTTATCAGTGTATGCAGTCACTAGCAAGTTTCTTTTCTGCTGTTGGATTATTTCACCTTTTTTTTTAAATTTTGCTTTTTTTTATATTCAATGGCATCCTTTTCCTACTTGCAACTACTGTAGCACATGTATATGTTGCCACAGCTTCTAAATTCACCGCAAGTTTGACTGAACTGAAAAATCAGTCAACAAATAATATACAGCCCTGGATATGCTATGGAAGTGATAAATTCCAAATCACATTGTACCCTAGGCCATGCTTGCTTACATTATTGTCCCTTTTTCCCGTATAGAAATTGAATCCACAGCAGTACCCAGTATATGCTTCACAAATCTTCCAAAGTTTGATCCCCATCATTTTGTGGGATTTCCGAGCATGTACGGAAATGTACTCGACCTTTGTATCCCACCATACCCTTATCGACAGACAGGAATCTCCCTGGTTTATAGAATTGTTTTATGAGGGGTCTTATTTTAAATAAGAGATCAAAGTTTGGTTCTTCACGTTTTGGTACACTGCTAGTGTCTCTTATGTGTAGGTATTGTAATAATTTTTAAAATCTTGTCCATATACTGGAAACATATTAGTCTCTAAAAGGTTCGTCGCTGTTCCAATAGTTCATTATTCTGGGTATCCTTATTCTCATTATTATATTTATAGCAAAAAATGCTTGGATTTCATCAAAGCATGTGGGAGACCACAGCCGGTCTTTTTTATTGCATTGTTTATATTTTACGTAGCGATTAGTTTCCACAGTAATTGCTTCGAACAAATTAGGAGGAAAAAATATTTAAAAGATAGTCTAATGGTTTTGTCTCCTAGGTCCAGTCTCTTAAGGAAAACAGTTTTCAAACTTTTGTTCCAATCGGGTACAAATTCATTTTCTTTGTCACTATCTAAGTTATCATCTGAATCGTTTTCACTTTTGGAAATAGAAATATCCAATTCATTTTCACACACCACATATTTTTTGTGTTTGCTGAATACTTTGTTTGATTTTTCCATATCTCTGGTCCAAAATCCTTCAAATTCTGATTCACTATTTGACAACATAAAACTGTTGTCCATTTTTTGCTAGTATTAAAAACTTTGAAAACAATGATGAAGAGAAAAATATGGAAAAAATCTCCAAAAATTCACAGAGGTCAGATATTACACCAAATGATGTTAGATACTTTAACTCAATTGTTTACATAGTGAAATCATATGTTTTCATGAATATACTAACAAGATTTGCGCTGAAATTCTTATTTAAATATTATTAGGTTATTTCGGCCGTTTTGGTGTCATTCGACATTGAAATTTGGGCGGTTTGGTATCAAAAGGGTTAAGCATCTAAGTGGTGATTCCTGATCATCCAGGAGCTTTCCCTGTCTTCATATCCTTAATTGCTTATCTATCATACTGCTGTCAACTCTGATGAGTGGTTATATATTTGGAAGACTCTCCTTCTCCCCTGCATTCTCCACATTTAGTAACCTTTCATAGTAGCACTTCCATGCATCTTTCTGAATCACCAAGTGCAAGCATACCATTATACATTTGGACACACTTCTCACCCACCACATACATTTCTCACGCACAACATCTCTATTCTCTCTAATACACTGCTTTGCAATCCTGAAAACCTCACACTTCTGATCCTCATGCTGTAGAACATTGGCAAATTTCTTACTTTCTGTTATTCTTTTTGCTACGTAAACCTATCACCTAGCTTCCCTCCTGGCCACTTGATGTAATTCTCTACTTGCATTTTTCCATTCTTTCCAGGCCTGTCTCTTTGCTTTTATAGCGCTGTCTATCTCCTTGTTCCACCACCATGTCACCCTCTGCCTGGCTTGGACTTTGCACCAGCCACAGATTTGGTCTGTGGCCCTCAGTAGGTTGTCCCACAGGAACTTCCAATTGTCTTCTAAGCTATATGTCCCCAACTCCTCCTCCTTCTCATCAAAAGCTTCCATTAGAATATCTCTGAATTTCTGTTGGTTTGTAGTAACCTATGTTGGGTTGTACATTCTTCACCTGGCAAAGACTTTGCATTTGTGAGCACTTTTCTATCTCATTGCCTGGTGAGGATGTAATGGCTTACGTGCCCACCAGACTGATAGGGGATCAGGTGACTGGCTGGTTTCCTGAAGTTAGTGTTGCAGATCATGAGATCATTTGCATCACAAAACTCCAGTGGCCTTTTCTGCTTCTCATTCCTAGAGCCAAAGCCGTCACCTCCATGCACACCATGAAATCTATGAAGTGCTGCCCAACATGTCCATTGACGTCACCAGCCACAATAACCAAGTCTCTGTCATTGAGGTAGTCTGCAAAAGGACCTTGTGAAATTGGTCCTTCTGGTCATCAGCATAGGCCGAGATAAATGTAACTGTTAATTTATCTAAGATTAGTCTCAGCTTAACTACTTCAATTACCTTATCTACCCATTTTTCTGCCAAAAGTATGCTTACCCAGAAGAATTTGAACCTCTGTTTTTTACCTGTGTGGAATCTAGTGGAGGCTCCTCTCCATCTTACTTCTTGCAAGCCACATACATCTACATGGTGTCACTCGAATATTTAAATAACCTCACCAGTCCTTTCATTATGCCAACATTGATGGTATTGGCACTGAAATTGTGGACCTGGGAGGAACAGTCGTTGAGGAACTCTTGTCAACACTTGAAAAGAAGAATTGCGCAAACATTTGCCACCTCACATTTTTTCACAGGGTCTTAGAATTAATGTGGAGACTGTTGTTAATCCCTGGATCAGTGAAGTACACAGTGGAAGGCCATACATATTTCAACAAGACTAAGCACTTCACAAAGCCCACGTAATCTAAGAATTGATCTCAAACAATCTTTACAATCACATACCACCAAACTTGTGACCTACTCACCATATTTAAATCCTATGGACTACTACATTTGGAGCATTGTTGAAAGGGAAACTAGTTGACATCTTCACAATACCATAGCTTCACTGAAGGCTGTTATTGTCCAGGTGATGTCCAAAATGTATAAGGACCATTTGGTGCAGACATGTCATTAATTCTGGTCCTGCATTGAAGCTGAAGGCAAATTCATAGAATAATCTTTCTTTTAAAAAGGCTTATTGAATACATGCACACAAATTTATATTAAAAAACTGTTGGCTTTTGAAAGCTTAGAGTTGTTTTATTAAATTACCAAATATGTCCTCTTATATCCTGTACATACATATACATGCACGCACTTGTACATGTAATAAGTGCAAGTGTTCTTTGTCAAAATAATTATAGTTTACTGAATAGTCATATGTTTTGGTGTGTCACACAATTGATATGGAACTAATTTAGTGCAGATTAAGTTGGATACGACAACATTAATGTAATTTTGATGGGACCCAACATAGAATTTACAGTTGAAATGTGTAAGAAAATGATGTCTAAAGATTATCTTTTAAAAGCACTGATAAATGTTATCAGTGTGTATACATTTATGACCAATGTACTTTAAAGTAAAAGTCATGATGAATTCTATGAAATGAATTGAACAACTCCTCTTTTGTTTTTGATGAACTTGGATGCCAAGTTCAAATGTGAAAATGTTGATGCTCCCCAGTGTGTAATGGCTAGTGTATTTGGTTTCTCACTAGAATATAATCTGATAGATTTCTTGTTGAAGAATTTCTTATAATTTGAACTGTCAAATGTGTTTATGAAATAGGGAGTAAGTAGACATTATAAAAGATAACTTTAAAAAACATTTTATGCAGCAAAATATGATAATTTATGTATTTCTGAATTGAAACTTTTTTAACCCTTTAACATTTTGTTACAATAGGTAACTGTTGATGACCACGTATATACTGGTGTGGGACAGAATAAGAAATTAGCTAAACGGAACGCTGCTGAAGGTATGCTTCAGTTGCTTGGTTACAGTCGACCAGCACCTCAGCCAGCAAAGCCTGCAATCAAAACTGGAAGTAATTCAGAGGTAAAGTTTAAAGCTCTAAATTCTTACTTAATTTTAGTAATTCAGTTTTTCTCTCAGCTCAGTGTTTTGTTGTTTACGCATACAATGTTCATTACACATACAATGAAATATGTGCACCTCATTTCTTTCCTTGTTAGAACTCCACATTCAATGCCCATGTTTCATTATCACACAATATCACATTTTGTACTCAAGCATCATATAATCTGCATTTGAAAGAATTTTTTTTATGGATACATCGAGAGTCCGGTTGCAAAGAAGCGGCCGCATTGAGAGTCCGGTTGCAAAGAAGTGGCCGCATCAAGAGTCCGGTTACAAAGAAGCGGCCGCATCGAGAGTATTGTTGCAAGAAGCGGCCGCATCGAGATTATTGTTGCAAAGAAGTGGCAGCATCGACGACAAAGTCTTGCTGCTTGAGGCGGCAGTATCGACAACGTCCTATTACTTGAGAGTCCAGTTGACAAGAAGTGGTTGCATGAGAGTCCTGTATCGGTGCAAAGAAGCTGTCACATCAAAAGTGTTGTTGCAAGTTGCAAAGAAGCGGCCGCATCAAGAGTATTGTTGCAAAGAAGCAGCAGCATTGAGAGTCCTTGCTAAGAAGGAAGCGGCTGCATTGAGAGTTCAGTTGCTAAAAATGGAGGCAACCGCATCGAGTATATGTCTGTATGTCCC
>JAOPUL010004099.1:112823832-112834807 GCA_027564515.1 Octopus rubescens
GCCTACGTATGAAATTTATTTCATTTTTGTCATACAACTGCAACCCGGTCACAGTTGTGCAACATAAGTTTTGACATAACATCGAATATATTAGAAGTGAATTTGTTAAATTCACTTTAAATATATTGTATATTGTTTTTGTTTTTAAATGGCTAAAAAACCTCTTCCATGATGTAAATGCTTCAGTTTCAACACATGATTTCAGACCGAATCGCTTGCTAGACAAGTATAACACTGAAATATACTTTTACTGCTTTACACTAGTCTTTCTATGCTTGCATGGGAGAGTTTATTAGTTGGGGCAAACGTTTAAACAGTTAGATGTGTATGTCACTGCAAACCACTCATGTGATGTAGATAGTAATGGCTAGTCGTTTGTATAGTACAGAACACAAGAATAAACAGAGGTAGCTAGCTTATGAAAGGCAAACATTATAGGTGGAGTTAGATTTGAACTTATAACCATGTGACTGTTAATTCAGCACCTTAATAATAGAACAATTGTATCTCACTATATATTAAATAACAGTTTTAGCAGAACAATCACAGCCAAGCAAAAGGCTTTTGTTGATGAAACAGAGGGGTTTATTTTCACTATAATTTAATAAAGCAGTTACAAAGTTATTCAAACAAAAATATGTAACATGAATATTAAGCTTCTACGTATTCTATTTTTCCTGGCAATTTTATTCAAATTCCTTTTGACGGAGACTTTCACAACAAACAGCTTGGGTGGGAATGTTATATGGCTTTAAGAAACTACTGTAGATTACAGATTTTCAGCTTTAAAAAATGATTGTTGCAAATATTTCTGTATTTTAATGATGAATATTTCATGGAAGAGAAAAATATCTTTCTCAATTTGCCCACGATTTCTGATAGGCTATCTTTTAAATAGCTTCATACTCTACCATCTTTGAAATGAAAGGATACATTAAATAATGTAGTCTTGGTTACAATGCCTAGATAAAAAGAGTGGAAGGTCACAACTGGACCATCTTTGATCAGGACTGAAATAGTGTTAAACAACAGCAGTGTTTTCAAATTTATCCCAGGCAACTTGCAACGCTGAGAAAAATCACATGTTGTGTGCAGAGTTGGCTTTTCTTACAATTATAAAAACGAAAGTAGAGTATTTCTAAAATCTTTTTTGTTTACGCATTTTCAAAGAAAAGGAATGGTCTATAGCCAAGAGAAGCTCTCACAGATAAGGATATTTGGCAGATTCAGAAAGGTTGGTGATGATAAAACAAAGTTTGAAGAATTGAAAGTTAATATTTTTATAGCAACATTGGGAAGAAAAGGTCCTAGGGGAGTGGTGGTTCATAGAATGATTAAGTTAAATTAATATCTGGACAAAAAAGAAAGAAATTAAAAAAAAAAAAAAATGATTATATTGAATACTAAAATTGAACACTAAACTAAAATTCTTAAAAATGTAATTTATATATGAAGAAATATTTTCAATTTATAGAAAGAATATGCAAACATATTTACCTGTCCTGCTAACATTTCATATAACAGTACACCATAAGCCCACCAGTCAACTGATTTCCCATATGGTTGATACAATACAATCTGAAATGATGTCAATCAATGGAGAATTAGAAGAAATAAAATAGAAGAAAATGTAAATGGATTTTAGTCATAAACTGAAATATAGCTGTCAATAAATTTTGTAAGAATGCCAAATTATTCAGATATTTTTCGAACATCAATCTTACCTTGAAAATCAATTATTACATCAAATTCACCAGTTTTGAGAAGAACCTGAAAAAGTGGTAGATACTGACCCACTTCCCTGGCTAAAATTTCAATACAAAAAACTAATTCCAATATCAAACTATTCTTTTTATTATTTTGAAGAAGCAGTGTGTATACACGAGTATTGTTGTACTAACATCTATTCTCCAGGCAGCATTCAGTATCATGCTTAGCATTTTTATGAGATGCATCATGAGACCCCCCCCCCACAAATATAATCCGGATTGCTGCACTAGGAAACTAAGAATATATGCTATTAGTGTAAAGGCAGCTAAAGATTTATTAAGACTATAGCAGAGTCAGCTATAGCGAGGTGACAGTCGTGCTGTGGCTATTTCAGCCAATCAGAGCTGGGCGCGCATTAACACAAAAAGGCAGTTTTTCTGTCAGTTAAGTTAAGTCACGTCTTGCTCCAGTTATCCTGCGGACACTGAACAGTGAACATCACCTTTCCACTAACTCACCATCAGTCAGGCTCCGGAGATTCAACCAAAGACACCAATATCTGCTAAGTCTTCTCTGCCAACTCAGCAACTCAACTTGCTATGACTCCGGCACACTTAATATCTTTTCGCTCAGATTAACAGGTCAGCTCTAGTTAACAACCAGAAATAAATATCTATACTAAATATAAACACACCTGATATTTATCTCTACATACATATACCTTGTTGAACAATTCATAATCGTTAAATTAATGATTAAATCACTTTTCTCTAGATTTACTAAGACTAAAGATGTGTGTGTGTCTGTGTGTGTAACTCCTATGTTTCAGTGAGGATGAGATAAAGCAGGATTAGTGACTGTATTTCAGTTAGAGTAACAGAATCTAAGAATGGTCTTTATTTCAGTTAGGGTGAAATAAACCAAGAGTTGTTGCTATATATAATTTATTGCTTGGGTTTAACATTTTACTTGGACTTGTTGCAAGTATTCAGACTAGGACTCTAGTCAGAAGATAACTGTTAACCATTTTGTTACCAAACCACCCAAGTCCGCCCATAGATCTGTGATATAAACTTCCTATTTTGAAATGAACTAAATTAAAACCTTCCATAACAATTTCATATTAATTTATGTTCCAAATCCCAGTTTAATAATGATAAAGTTATTTTATTAAATTCTTCATTATTACCGAAATTAATTAAAACAAAGGCAGTGTATTTTAACAGGAATTTGGTAATGAAAGGGTTGAGGTGTGGTTTTTTTGTTATTGCCCTATTCTCAGAGACCCTTTTAATGTCATGAGCACAGCTCTTACTCCTCTGATTAAATCATATAAAAATTTCAGTTAGAGTGGCATAAATCAGGTAGGGTGACATGGAGCAGGGGTGGTCCCTACCTTTAACTTAGAGTGATATAAACTAGAAGTTGTGTATATATATATATATATATATATATATATATATATATATTTCAGTTAGAATACTGTAAAGGAGGGGGGATGTTCTCTTTAGTTCAACAGACAAAGAAAAGTTCTCCTACCTCAGGTGCTATATAGTCAGGTGTGCCACAAAAGGTTCTGGTAGTTTTATCATGCATAATTCCCTCTTTGCACATGCCAAAATCTGCTATCTTGATATGGCCTTCACAATCCAACATCACATTATCCAGTTTTAAATCCCTAGTTTAGAAAGAGAAAAAAAGAAAATTAATTATAAAATAGCTACTTTCTTGTATTCATTGTTTGAGAAGTAAGAGTCTTGACTAAAATTGATTTTTAAAATCTTTAGTCTGAAAACGTTTAATATAGAATTTGTAAAATGCAAATAATGTTTTTAGAGATAGTATCATTAGAATGATAATGGTTTCAAATTTTGGCACAAGGCCAGCAATATTAGGAGTGTGTGCGTGTGTGTGTGTGTGTGTGTGTGTGTGGGGGGGAGTGTTCAAGTGGACACTAAAATGGGTCAATTTTATTGACCCTAAAAAGATGAAAGGCAAAGTTGACCTTGGCAGCATTTGAACACAGAACACAAAAAATGGCCGAAATGCCGCAAAGCATTTTGTTCAGTATGCTGACAATTCTGCCAGCTCACTGCCTTAGAGAGATGTGTATAATAATCAGGTGTCGTTTGAACCAACAAAGTTACCTGTATACAATAGTTTTACCTGTGGAAAGTAGTCATCACGGCTGGAACATCGTTGACCACAGATTTACTCAGTCAAGGCTTACTGAGGGATACACAACACCAATATCAACACAATCAACATAATAACAACCAATGAGTCAATGAAAAAAGCATTCTACACAGTTGCTCACCCTGTTAGAAATAGCAGCCATATATCCCTCCCTCAAATTACATCCTACCATTATATGAACTGACAGATACATTGGATAAGACAGCCACAGATAGGCTGTGAATGAATAACAAAGTGGTTAGCCCCAGCTGGAACATCTTTGATCATAAGTCTGTTGAATCAAGGCTGAGCTGGGGCTCAACAACATTTAGCATCACACCTTTGAGTGTATGTATCCGCACTAAAGACAAAGTGGATTCATTCTGAAGAAATCCATATTTAAAGATAGTTTAAACATCAAGCAAGAAAGATTAATAAATATATCATTTAGAGAGTTATGTTGATGCTATCAACCTGCGTTCATATCAGATTTGTTAGATAAATCACCAAAATCCTGTGGTGATATAGCTACAATGTTATATGGCTTTAGCATTTAAAGACATATCGTTGAGATATCATCACTGGAAATGCCTTTACATATATAATCAAGAGATATGACAAGATAATGTGAAGATATTGATCAGAAAGTAACTTTAATGAAATAACGTATAACTTGAAATGAGATAGATTTAAGATATAAAAGAGGAATAAGATATATGAAATAACACAAATGAGAGATATTATAAAAGAGATAAGGCAGAGGTGTAGTAGTAGTAGTAAGAGTAGAGCAGCTTTCTACTTCTACAAAATTTCCTCTGTTCTGTCATGCCTATTAAGGTGGTGGTTGCAGTGGTGGTGGTACCAGAAGTATCTTTGCTCGCTGTATTCTCAGTATCCAGTAGGCGAAGAAGACATTTGCTTCTTTCACACTGAGATATGGTATGCAATTATCAAAACAATATCAGTGTTAGACATATTCAAATCAGACAATTTAACTGGTAAGTTAGTTTTGAAACTTGGTTCTGGTTTGGGACATTCCCAATATATTGGTGCCGGTAATATTGTTAGGAAAAGTATAAATACCACAACTTCTCATTCCCATTCTCCCAAAATTATAAGTTAAGCTGGGCCAGCTGGCCATCACATTATATAAGGACTAACTGGTTCACCAAAGGTTACATATTTTCTTATAGATACCATGTGATATTGTTACAAGGAGAGAGAGGGGGGGCGGTACAGGAGGTGAAAAGGGGATTACTATAAAGGATGACACAAAAGAGATTATCATTAACAGTATGTTGATACTACAAGTAATATGATACTATGATGATTTCACTTAAAAATAATGTTAAGAAAAGATGTTAAGGAGATATCAGTTTGCATCCATGTTCTGATTCTACCATCATGCGACATGGATAGAATGGTTCTGCAAATATGAGGATTTTCAAATGAATTGTTGGAGTACATAAGAGTAAAATTCCTATTCCTGTCACTAAGTACTCATAGTTGCAGCTAGGTAGACTGAGGATAGTAAAGGTCAAAACGTTTTTCAGGAGTACACCATAACAAATGTAGCAACAAGGTTTGAAATTATTCAACTGAGAACTGGTAGTCCAGTTAGTTTAGATCTTTAATATCAGTACCAACAGTAAGGCAGTGAGCTGGCAGAATCATTACTGCGCTAGATAAAATGGTTAGCGGCATTTCTTCTGACTTTACGTTCTGAGTTCAAATGCCACCGAGGTCAACTTTGCTTTTCATCCTTTCGGGATCAATAAAATAAGTTGAGTTCTGGGGTTGATGTAATCGACTTATGTGATCCCCTGAAATTGTGCCAGAATTTGAAACCAATATCGGTACCAACATTTTTTGTGAAACCAAACAGTTGAAACAAGACACATGGATAACATTTCTATCTTACCTGTAAACTATACCTTCGCTGTGAAGGTAAAAAAGACCTATTGCAATTTCTGCTGCATAAAATCTGAAAAAGAAATCAAAAAAGGTTTTTATTGACAATATATCAACAGTAAGACAGCAGCAGGTGTCTCAAAAGGGTCACAACAGCCACTCAATAAGGGAAGAGTAAAACAATTATTCAAAAAGAGAACAACACAAAACAAATAATCACTAAATAAAGGAAGGGCCAACAGCAGGGCTGGATTTATGGGAGGGAGGCGCTGCTACGAAATGTATGGAGTACTCAATACAAAGGAGGCCCCCCCCCCCACCTCCCAGCAATCACAAAAATATCTTGATGTCTTAAAAAATGTAATGGATTCCCTTTTATGATAAATAACCATAGATTTCTCCATGTTATCAACACCAATAATTTTCCAAGATTTCAATTCTTGTGTATGAAGGACCCTCGAACTTGAAGTTTAAATCCAGTCCTGGCCAATGGCACTGGTACATGATCTACATGAGGACTTTATCATAAAATTTAGCTTCCTCTCAGCCCTAAAAAATATTTAGACTTTTTTAGCAATTTCGCAATGTTTTTTTTTTTTATTACAATATTTCATTTATAAAATTCTATTTAAAAAGAGGACAAATCACTTCAAAAACATGAATTCCAATGGACACCAAAATATCTGATAAAAATGGAAAAACTATTCATATATGAAAATCTAGAAAATTGAGATATTCAGACTATGAAGATTAAAAACAGAAATGATCCTTATAAAGCAGGCATAATAATGTACATACAATATTATATCTTTTATCTTATTTTTTTCTTTTACTTGTTTCAGCCACCATGCTGGGGCACCGCCTTGAATTTTTAGTCGAATGAATCTACCCCAGTACTTATTGTTTCAAACCTGGTACTTATTCTATCGATCTCTGTTGCCGAACCGCTATGTTACGGGGTCGTAAACTAACCAACACTGGCCGTCAAGCGGTGGTGGGGAACAAACACAAACACAAGGGGACACACACATAGATACACACACACACACACACACACACATATATATATATATATATACGACAGGCTTCTTTCAGTTTCCGTCAACCAAATCCACTCACAAGGTTTTGGTAGGCCTGAGGCTATAGTAGAAGACACTTGCTCCCCAAGGTGCCATATGTGTCATTTTACTGATGGAGAGAAATATTTATATTCAGTGACTAGGAAGAAGAAGACTCGTGTTCTTTTAACCATCTATTCACCATTCCTACTAGCCTGCTCTTTAGTTGAAATGATCTTACACCTTCTGTAAGGACGACCTAGATATAATAATGGCAAAAGCTAATTACAACATCAGTTGTCTATGCCAAAATTTCGAAGTTACAGTGTATGATACATGTTGTAAAAATGAATCACAAAGAACTGAATGTAGAAGACATTTGGTGCATCATTCCAAAGTCTAGTTACATGGAACACTGTCATTCCTAGTAGTATAAATTGTGTTGGTTCCCAATCTAGAAGGACTTATTCAACGATACACTAAGAGATATCGTATTTGACTATCGACAATAAGTTGGTACAAAAGCAATTAGGATAAATAATTGCCAGAGAGATCACAAAAGTCTTTAGAATTGGGCACTCAAAGAAGCAATATTATTAGTTTATGCTAACTTCCAGAATATTCCTGTTTAACCCTTTAGCATTCAGATTATTCAGTCAAATGTAATGCTTATTTATTCATATTGTTTTGAATTAATCATTGCATTATCCGTTAGCTTTGCAATTTTAATGATGTAATTGTTTATTTTTAGAATGACCTTATAGGGTAGATGGCAGGGGCCAGATCTGGCCAGTTTGAACATAAAACAGGTAGAATATTTTGGGCCGAATATGGAGTTAACTCCTTTGGTATGAAAACTATTGACACTGCTGCAGTGAGTATGAAATCATTTTTACAAGATGTAAAAGAATAAAAATATTGTTAATTAAAATAATGTAGAATTAGTATCTGGATCTCAAAGAAAACAAAAAATGATATTCTTGAAGAGACAGGCTCTTTTGTCTAGGCCAAAAAATGGTGAGTTACAAGATCAACTTGATCACCATTTTAAGGTTAAATAAAATTACAAACAACATAGAATACTGTAGAGAGTAACTTAAAATATAAAAAGTAGAGCATAATTCTATTACTGCAAAGAAATATTATAGGAAATTTGAAAAATAAATGAAACAAAAATGAAAATACAATTAAGTCTATTTTCTGAGGATAGGTATGCTTTAATTATGGTTTACATTCCCTAAACATTACACTAGGGAGCTGCTATAGTAAGGTAGAGCTTTGGAATGAGATATAAATATAGCAAGTGTCAAGTAGTAAGTTGTAACGTCAGTAGTAACAGCAAAGCAATTCGACAATATTGTGAAATGATGTTAGAATGACAGAATAGTAGTAACATGGTACTATAGAACAGAGTCATGATACTACATACATACTACATACAGCAATAGTACAGTGATATGAAAAGACACTCGACAAAGATGCCATGCAGTGGAATTAAAACCCAGGACTGTTTGATTGAGAATTGAACTACTTATCCACTTGGCCATGCATCTAACACAACAGTACAATAACTGTAATAATATAGTTCTTTTATTCTTTTACTCGCTTCAGCTCGAGAGCTGTGGCCATACTGGGGCACCACCGTTAGTTTTGCTATACTTTCATTACTTGGAAACCTCCTCTGATATGTGACATTTGGTGAATGAGGAAGTTTGATGTTGCTGCCCTCATTTGTGTTTCCTGTCGTGAGGTAGGTTCATCCGAAACTCTTGACAGGAGGAGATCCAGTTTCGTTTTGAAGATACCTATATCCACCCCATGTAGGTCTCTCAGGTTTTTTGGGAGGATATTGAAGAGCTGTGGGCCCTTGAAACCCAAGCTTTTGCAGTATCTGGTCATGTATCTTGATGGCAATGTTGTGACCTTTGGCACTATGCAGTGGTGCCCTGTTCTGGTGTTTGTGTAACTTTCAATGCCAAAGTTTGGTACAAGTCCTTCCAGGATTTTCCAGATATCTATCACTGCATATCTTTCCCGCCTTTGTTTTAGGGAGAAGGGTCTTAACTTTATCAGCTTTTCCCAGTAATATAATAATACAATAATATAATAACAGTACTGTAATATAGTAATAATACAGAGTAACACAATCTTACAGCAACAATATTAACATGGTAACACAACACTATTGTAATGAATCTGTACAATACAACAATGGTATAACAACACAATAGTAAAATAGCAGTAATAATAATTTAACACAATTTCAGTACCAGTAATAATACAATGACACAACACTACAGTGAAGTAATAAATAACACTGTATTGTAACATGAAGGTGCATGGTTCAGTGGTTAGAGCATCGGGCTTACAATAGAAGTTGTGAGTTCGATTCCCGGACCGGGCTGTGTGTTGTGTTCTTGAGCAAGACACTTTATTTCGCGTTGCTCCAGTTCACCCAGCTGTAGAAATGAGTTGCGACGTCACTGGTGCCAAGCTGTATCGGCCTTTGCCTTTCTCTTGGACAACATGGGTGGCGTGGAGAGGGGAGATTGGTTCCATAAACAACCGTGTCCGGACTTGTGCATAGGAGGGGAGTTTTCTAGGTGCAAACCTATGGTCATTCATGACCGAAGGGGGTCTTTACCCATTACCCATCGTAGTAGTATGTAGTAGTATATAATAACATATCAGTAGTGTGTTATATATAACACATTGGTGGCATGGAGAGGAGGGATTGGTATGCATGGCCAACTGCTGGTCTCCCACAAAAACAACCTTGCCCAGTCTTGTGCCTTGAAGGGGGGGCTTTCTAGGTGCAAACCTATGGTCATTCATGACCAAAGGGGGTCTTTACCCCCTTTTTATTGTAACATTACAGGAACAGTAATATTACTGTAACACAACAGTACAATGCAGTAATACAATATTGCATTATAGCAATAGCTTACAGCACAGTACAGTTGTATTGCAGTGACATTAAAATATTCTTTTATCTTTTACTTGTTTTAGTCATTAGACTACGACCATGCTAGAGGACTGCCTTGAAGAATTTTTAGTCATACAAATTGACCCCAGTACATATTTTTTTAAACCTGGTACTTATTTTATCAGTCACTTTTGCCGAACTGCTAGGTTACGGGGACGTAAACATACCAACACTGGTTGTCAAGCAATGGTGGAGAACAAACACAGATGCAAAGACACACTCACATATATATATATATAAATATAAATATATATATATATATACATGATGGGCTTCTTTTAGTTTCCGTCTACCAAATCCACTCACAAAGCTTTGGTTGACACAAGGCCATAATAGAAGACGCTTGCCCAAGATGCCACACAGTGGGACTGAACCCGGAACCGTGTGGTTGGGAAGCAAGCTTTTTACCACACAGCCACACCTGCATTTATTACATAAAAAAGAAAAGAAACAAAGAGAAGCCTACTTACACTGCCACAGGTTCTTTGAATTTGCCCTCTTGTTGGATTCGGTACATAAGATCACCACCATTAACATATTCCATCACAAAATACAATCGATCCTGTCAAAAGATGCAGAAAATAGAAAAGACCCTGAGAAATGATGATGACCCCAAAAAGGCATTGTGCCACCCTTATTAGCATATGATAAGTATCTTTGCCTGTCAAGTTGGAGATCCAGGTTTGATTACAAACTGAAGTGGTATATTTTATATGGTAAGAACATGCAAAAGTCACGGATAAAACTCATCCCAACTCTGGCTTTCTTCATATGGCCCATTCACCATCTGTGACCTTATTGCAGGGCCTTCCGGGTTGGTGAAAGATTTTGATGTCCTCAGACCAGAGACTTGATTTAAAGTGCTTGCTTGATGCTGTTATTTGTTTCCAGTTTGCAGAGAATCACATGTCTAACCATGGGAAAAATATTACCTTACTTGGAAACAGGTGAGGGTTAGCAACAGGGCCGTTGCATGACTTTTAGAGACACTCTGCAACTTTTTGTTTCGAGGCCCCATCTCTTCAATCAAAATTCATAATCTTCGTACCTTTTATTCAATAACTATATTTTACTTTATTCTGTCTGAAGTTTTTTCCTCGTCTGGGTTGAAATTTTCAGTTAATATCTTAACCAA
>JAOPUL010004099.1:113335856-113347733 GCA_027564515.1 Octopus rubescens
TCTACCAAATCCACTCACAAGGCTTTGGTCGGCCCGAGGCTATAGTAGAAGACACTTGCCCAAGATGCCACGCATTTCTATATCATTCTGTGTCTCTCATATTGATTTCAAATTTTGGCACAAGGCCAGCAGGTTTGGTGGAGGGGCTAAGTCAATTACATCGCCCCCAGTGCTCAACTGGTACTTATTTTATCGACCCCAAAAGGGATGAAAGGCAACGTCGACCATGATGGAATTTAAACTCAGAATATAAAGACAGACGAAATGCTGCTAAGCATTTCATCCATCATGCTAACGATTCTGCCAACTCAGCACTTTCTGTGTCTCTCATATTGTTGACAGTGTAAGTCCATGTCATCATCATTTAATATCTATGTTCCATGCTGGCATCAATTTGACAGGATCCAGCATGTTTGAAGACTGCATCAGGCTCTTCTGTCTGCTTTGGTATGGGTTTCAAATACTGAATGCCCTTCCTAATGCCAACTACTTTACATCTTGTATTGGATGCTTTTCTTTTTCATGGCACCAGCACCGGTGAGGTCGCCATGCAGCCTGCAAGACTAAGATCTCCAACTGAATGGGGCTACAGTAGAGAGGGAGATGGCTCTATGCTTTGGGATAAGAGTTTACGGTGAAAGAGAAGGGGCCAGAACAGAACAGGGAGCTATTTGGCTACTGAAAGTATAGAAGACAGGCTAGAAGTGGTCAGTGTGGAATTCATCATCATCATCCTTTAACGTCCATTGGCATGGGTTGGACGGTTTGACCAGAGCTGGAAAACTGCACCAGATTCTAGTCTGATTTGGCTTGGTTTCTTCGGCTGGATGCCCTTCCTAATGCCATATAATTGAAAAGAGATAAAAGTAATGATGATAAGATGTCAGAGTGGACCCTTAAAACGAAGTGGATGGGGACAGAAGAAGAGGAAATGTGGGTGGGTAGAGGTTGCAAGAGTGTATCGAGGGATAGGGAGAGATAGTGATAGGGAATGAGTGAGAGGGTGAATATTATGAAGAACAGGTGTTGAGGAATGATAAGTAGGGGAGGTAGGGAAGTGGAGTTGACAACTGTAGGGGTCAGGTAAGGTGGAGGGGAGATGAGTGGTGACTAATGCAACAAGAGTTGGGAGAGGTAGGCTACTGCTCTTCACCTCCCTACCCGCTAGAAGGGAGTAGGGTGATGAAAAGCAGTAGCCTCAGGTATAATCTTTAAATAATAAAGAAACCAAAAGTTCCAGCCAATGGGCCAAAGAAATAATGCTCTGGTTGAAATAGTTTCCTCTATGGAAGTTAGAACATTTTCATAGAAATAACCAAAGACACAAGTTATTCGGTGACCCTGACGGTGCTGGTGCCATGTAATAAGCACACATGCTGGTGTCATGCAAAAAGCACCCATGCTGCTGCCACGTAAAAAGCACCAGTATATTCTATAAAGTGGTTGGCATTAGGAAGGGCATCCAGCCATAGAAACCTTGCCAAAATAGACAACTGAAGCCTGGTGCTGATCTTTGACTTGCCAGCTCCTGTCAAACTGTACAACCCATGCCAGCATGGAAAACGGACGTTAGATGATGATGATGAAATTGGAGGACTACTAAAACATTTGTCAGAATTTATAATCATAATCACAAGTATAGGAGAACTAGTAAGACAAACTGACAGTGGGTTCATGATTACTATATATAACAGACAGTTATGGGTTGGTCCTTACCATATGTAAGAGCCAACATCTACATGGAATATTTTGAAGATGGGCCTTAAGAATTCTTACACACCTTGACAACTTCTGTTAAAAGTAATGAAGTTGTCCTTCATACCAACAGACCTTCAGCCATCACATGAGAAATTCTTCATTAATTTACCCATAGAGAGGGTAAATTAATGAAGTTTGTAGAATTCTATATTAAGAAAGCCACCACCTCTATGAGACTAAAACCTTTTATGATTACTAGTGTTATTTCATGAAAGAAAGTGTTTAGTTAAGATCAACTCACATTTTCATGTTTAAATCTTGTAAGAATCTTAATTTCTCGCAATGTCCTTTGACAATATGTCTGGTGTTCAAATGGGGAGATTTTCTTGATGGCCACTTTCTTCATTGTTTTATTATCAAAAGCTGATCTGTAATAGATAAAAACATTCAACATTAAGAATAATAATAATAATAATAATAATGATGGTTTCAAATTTTTTTCAAGGCCAGCACTTTCAGGGAAGAGGCCAAGTTGATTACCTCAACCCCAATACTCAACTGGTACATATGTTATCAACCCTGAAAGGATGAAAAGCAAGGCAAAGTCAACCTCAGTGGAATTTGAATTCAGAACGTAAAGATGGACGAAATGCTGCTAAGCATGTTGTCTGGCGGGCTAAGTTCTGACAGTTCGCCACCTTAATAATGATAATAATATCAACCATTAACAAACTTAGGTTATCCTTTTATTTTCCATATATATAGGAAAATATGTTTCATAAATTCATATATTTGTTAAAGATATAGGAAAATATGTTTCATAAATTCATATATTTTCCATATATATAGGAAAATATGTTTCATAAATTCATCTATTTATTAAAGATATAGGAGCCAACATCCAGGAGAAAACAGAAAATACTGTGATATATTTACAATTTGTGTTTCAGGTTTCTTGAATTGAATAGTAAAAGAGAAATTTTAATTTTAAATCCCTTTTTTCTTTTCATTTTCTTTTTTTAAAGAACAAAAATAGAAAATTCTAGCCATAATATGTTGCCAGGATATATAACAGGATATATCACTCCCTACACCTATATAAGGACTCTCAACAACCTTGGACAACTCCTTATGAAGATTCCCACATTCTTTAAATAGCTGCAATTCTACTACAAAGGCTAGGTTTCCTCTTTAAAATCAAATATTACTTCAGCCACAAACAGCTTCTGTCGGCTCTTTACACATCACAAATATTTTCTGTCAAACTGGTACATAGACATCTACAACGATACACCCACCATCATTCGAGAAAACTCTCACTTGATTTATATATTTAATATATTATCCAAACATGGAACACTCACACAAAGTAGTCAGAGTTTCCTAGCAAGCCACAGGTGTGAAGTTATCAGATTTCCAATCAGCACATATCACCATTCATCAACTGTAGTGTGAAGCCATAGCTTGCCAGGAAACTCTGAGTGTTCCATGTTTGTATATTATATTAGATATATTCTTCTATTTCATTGATATTGAAGTCTGTTACACACAGTGAATCATTATATATACACACACACACACATATATATATATATATATATATATATAATTTATATAAAGAAACAAACAGAACGAATGAATAACACACACACTGCACGTTGCCTCAGCCTCTTCAGTTAATGTCCAAAATCATAACAATTTCACACCATTAACGTTAATATTGTTCAATTTTGGTGGTGCCAGTGGGGTAAGATAACAACCACTAGGCAGTAGCAACGAACAAGGGACAGACAAAAAACAAACAAAATTAAATAAGTATACTATATACAAACAAAATTAAAATAAAACAACATTATACAAACCAAAATTAGGGCCTACTGTCTAACGACAAGGTGGAGGAATTGACAAGTAACAAAGACAAATCCAAAGAATGTGAACTTACAAACGAACGAAAATGAAAATACAAAGAATAGCCTTACGGCACGAGACAAGTATACAGACAAAACCAAATCGACAGAATGTGGACATACAAACAATTTAAATGAATATACAACAAGGCCTTGCGTCTATAAGGACGAGACAGATAATATGAGCGCAATGGGGGAAATATCCTGAAGGATCTGAAAAAAACAGCGGGACAAGAAACACACAACCACTCTCATAGGTGATTCGATTCGAAAAGGAATTGAGTCACGTGACAGTGGAAGTGGTAGTGAGAGGGAAGCGAAAGAGAGAGACTCAAAGCAGCACAGAAGAAATGTTAGAGAGGCGAGAGAGAGACAGATAGCAGCACACTTAATTATACACACATATACACATACACATACATAAATATATACACACACACATACACACTCACATGCATTATTTAACTGAAGCTGAAAAACTTCACAAACTTACTCTGAGTTTCATGTAACCGCTCATCAGACAGTCGTGAATATTCAGCACAATAATTTATAAGTATTTATATATATATATATTCACGATTACCAACTAATTGAATAAACAAGTAAAGCTGCCGTGGGAACTAACTTTCAAAATAACGGGCTACTGTTGGCTAAAAGCGATTGGCTGTAACGAAACATTATAATCTGATTGGTTTTGGTGGAATTGTAAATGATATAATAATAGTGGTGACGAATATATAGTGTATGGCTTGAATGTTAGTAATAGTTAATGATACTAGTATGGAATGTTTATTTTATGTATGATTTAATTTTAAATAGCTATATAATACTAAGACTAGTTTTATGTTTGGTAATATTTTCGTAATACACCGTATTGTTTAATCGGTTTGTTTATAATAATATTTGTAAGTTTAGTGATGATAATTTTACATAATAATTTACATTATCTGGTACAATAATTTTAAATAATAATATAATAAGTTTACTTTTATATGTTTTAATTTAAGATAATTATATAATAAGTATTTTCGTAGTGCACCGTAATGTTTAATCGGTTTGTTTATAAACTAACATTAGAATGTCTTAGTGATCTTAATTTAATGACAATAAATAATATATAAATATTTATTTATTTTTTTATATATATACATACATTTAAAAGGATACACAATCTAAACTTCATTTGAACAGTTTATAGATACGTACATTAATTATCGATAGACACTTTTCTAACTTTACACCGTTAACTTGAATCGTTACTTTTTTCATACTACGTATAAGAGACACTAGCGTCTATAATTTGAGTATATTGATTTATATTTGAAATTTATTTATAGTTGGCTTCTAAAAGCATATCAGGTTGTTTAATTATTGTTATTTCATGCATTTAAATATTTTTTTGACGTATTTATAATTTTAAAACGTTATGATATCATTACTCTTGAATTTTTGTAGATATGTGCATTTTTAAATTCATTTTGGATTATATTTTTTTACCTGATGATATTCGTAACTCTCTAAATAAATTAATTTATTTAGTTTTCTGAGTTGCGAAATGAAACACTAGTGTAGTTTATTCTAATATTTTTTTAAATTTTAATTTATATATTTTTAATAATTATTTAATTATTTAATATTTCGAGTAGCCTAGTTCAGTCTAGCTATGAATAATATATAGCTTCTTTAAGGTAAATAGAATTTATATTTCTTTGAATTCATTACATGTATCTTTTAATTTATCATATCTTTTTATTTTTATTACAATGTATCTAATGCTCGTAATTGTTGTATTCTAATCCCATGTTTACTCTTTCCCAAAATTATTTTATATGAATCGTTCATTAAAATTGTTATTGTAATCTATATTCTATGTCAATCATAAGATATAATTATTATAATAATAATAATATATAGCAATATATATGTCCAGATAATAGGAATTTTATAATTTCCTAATATTTATATATATATATATATATATATCATGCCAGCATGGGAAACAGACGTTAAAGGATGATAATGATGATGCCGATGATGATGATGATGATGATGATGATATTGATAGATAGATAGATAGATAGATAGATTATATTTATCTTTTATTATTTACTTGTTTCAGTCATTTGACTGTACTCATGCTGGGGCACCACCTTGAAGAGTTTTTAGTTTTATAAATCGACCCAGGACTTATTCTTTTTAAGCCTAGTACTTATTCTATGGGTCTCCTCTTTTGCCAGACTGCTAAGTTACGGAGACATAAATACATCAACACCGGTTGTCAAGCAGTGGTGGGGGGAAAAACAAAGCCACACACACATTGATATATACAGACACATAGATATATACATATATATATATACACATGGTTCTGGGTTCAATCCCACTGCGTGGCATCTTGGGCAAGTGTCTTCTACTATAGCCTCGGGCCGACCAAAGCCTTGTGAGTGGATTTGGTAGATGGAAACTGAAAGAAGCCCGTCGTATATGTATATATATATATGTATGTATGTACCGGTGATACACTCTCTGGAGTGGTTAGCGTTAGGAAGGGCATCCAGCTGTAGAAACCGAGCCAAAATTAGACTGGAGTCTGGTGAAGCTCCCCAGCTTGCCAGTTTCCAGTCACCCCGTCTAACCCATGCCTGCATCGAAAAACAGACATTAAATGATGATGATGATGCAAAGACCCAGAATAAATGCCTTTAGGTTTTTCTATTCCACTACTGCAATGACCCTACCTGTTTGACACCCGACTACCATATAAAATGTTATAGGGTGGTATGATGTTACCCCATAACCATACAAAAAAACTTGCAAGAGGCAATGTTTACTTTTAAAATGACGTTGTAGGGTAGGCGTGAGAGGCTGGATCTGGCTGGTTTTAACATAAAATGGGTAGATTATTTGGGCTAGGTTTGACCAGTTTAAATGCTAAAGGGTTAATGACATAATTCAATATTTAATTAATTTGCATTAATTAATTGTCAATTGTCTCTTGTGATTTATATTTCCAGCCTGGTCGCTACCAATGCTGTACGTTTCCGATTAGCTGCCGGTTTTGAAACGAAGTTGTTTGAGTTTGGACTGAGAAGGGCTCAGGGGCCAGACGGAGGTATGTCTGCGTCACGATACTGCTACATGGGAGGTAGGTTATCATTGTCAGCATTTCTCTGTCATCATTGTTGTTGTTGTTGTTTATCTCTAGGTCAGCCTTGATTGAATCAGCACTGTGATCAAAGCCATTCAAACAATATGATGATCATTACTGTGTTCAGTTCAGGAATAGTGTATCCAGGACTATGTTATCCAATGTACCATTAAGATAGTAGTGTGTGTGTGTGTGTGTTTTGAAGGAAATTTGATTGCTATTTCTAGCAATTTGCAACATACCACAGATTTCTCTGTGCACATGACTCTTTATATTTTTCCATGATTACTAAAGAACTACTGCAAATAACATGGCTATGGAGGCAAAGAAGTTAGCACCCCCACCCACCCAACCACCACATTGTTTCAGCTTCAGTCTCACCATATTTGGGTAAATGTCTTCTATTATAAGCCCCGAGCCAACAAAAGCCTAATGAGTATATTTGATAGACAGAGATTTAAAAAAAGCCTCGTGTGTGAGTGTGTGAACTTAAGCAAGCTGCTCAAAAATGCACCACCAGTATAGTGAATAGCAGAAGTTTGGTTTGCAGTGTCTGTGGATGTGTATGTCTATCAAGTGTAAAGAATAAATTTGTCTGAGTGCACAATGTTCGTAGTGGACAGCCATCATATCATCATCATCATCATCACATCATTTAACGTCTGTTTTTCCATGCAGGCATGGGTTAGACGGTTTGACTGGAAACTGGCAAGCTGGGGAGCTGCACCAGACTCATTACAATAAAAGATATACGGTGAACGCAGAACAACAATGTTAAAGCAATTAAGAATTTGAATTTAGAAAGGACAACCTAGATGATCTTATCCAATGCCAAATTTTGAGAACAGTGCACCAAGGAGAGAGAGATATTTATTAAAGTTCAGTTCAGATCTGAAAGCCTAGTTATTTTCTTAAGGTGACAAAGTTAAGATTAATGCAGTTTGGGAAACATGCCAGCACATTAGAGAAAACCAAGATCAGATTGAAGATCAAGTTGAAAAGAAAACAAACCCATGGAAGTTCAAAGCCACCTGTGCATTAGCACAAGAGTTCAAACCACACCTGTCTAATGTGCAACCGAATACTTTGTACTCATATTGAACTTGTCAGCCACTCTCAGTTACACTGAATCCACAAACCTATGAGTGATGTTATGGTCATTGTCCATACAGATAGATAAACAGTCCCATAAATCTATATGATTAGTTCCTGATATAATCCATGAAAAGTTACTTTAACCAAGAGCTTATCTAGATACACTTCATCAAACATTAACATGAAATGTAATAGCCTTAATAGTTAAGAATCCTGTAGGTCACAGGTAAAAACCATAAAACAAAGCAGCTGTAACTTTACAGAACTTATCCTTATGGGCAACAGAGGAAGAAAATGATTGTTTCTAGCACAGACACAAGGCCAGAATTTTCTCTTTTTTTCTTTTTTTTTTGTGAGGGAGGGGTGAGGTGGGGGTAAGGTTAGTCAAATCAACCCCAATTTTTGGCTGATGCTTTATTTTATCAACTCTTAAAGGATGATAGGTAAAATTGATGTTGGCTAAATTTGACCCCTACAAAGAAGTAAAAGTGAGAAAAACATGTTTATAGTTATTGATAATGATTTTCATTCAAATCTTTCAATCATATCAGAAACACTTGAGACTGAAAGAGATGCAATTATGTCAGAACTGTTGCCATTGTTATTTTTAGGAATGAGATTACGTTTGTATGTTCCCATGATTCTAAATAAATGCTCAGAGTGAACCAAAGAGATAACAAGAGAGAAAAATAAAAGAGAAAGTGAAGGTAATGTAAAAAGCTCTGGATGTATTGATTAACAATAACAACTGAGAAGTATTCTGGGCCTTAATTTAAATACTTGTGAAACCATTAAAAAAAAAAAGTGATGGCAGGGGCTAAAATGGACAGAATTATCAAGAGATTTACTAACTAGTTGGAGCAGCTATAAAAACTTATTGCCTTCTACCTTTGTATAAGATAGTTAACGCCGATTGCCTCAGAAAGCCTGGCTGATAGCAGGTTCTACAACTTCATTGATAAGTATTTAGATACAGAAATAGCCCCTAATATACAAAGCATATATACTCTAGCAGTGACAATCTTTAAAAAAAAAGTCCAAATTTGGAGAAATAATAAATGCATAAAAAACAAACAATAAAAAAGATAACAGCCCCCCCCACACACACACACACACACACACACACAAAGCACATTCTTCAGACTAGAACAAAGTTATCAATTTATTATTATGCTCAATAATTTGACTGAATAAAGAATATCATTGATTTTAATTTTTTTTTTTTTATTTCAATCAAAGAAATTTAATTAACTAAGCCTGTGAAACACAAAAAACAGTTGCATTATTCACACACATACTATCTTAACAAAAGTTACATATATGCTAAAACCTTACAACGTTAGACTGTATTGAGAAATAAAATGTTCAAGGTTACTATATTGATCCCATAATGTACGGGAGTGCAATACCGACCCCCATAAATTTTAGCTTTCAAAGCTGTTCTCAACAGTGTTTGCTAATATTATGAATTAAGACATACAAGTCGTAAGGCCTCTACACTTTCTCACACTACCCCCAGCATATTACAGGAGCCAATTTTATCAACTTGAATAGAAAATAATACAATGTTGGCTCAAAGAATATTTGAACCCCAACATCTAAAGCAATGAAACTAAATTCTGTTATAAACTGAACCCAGTTCACTACAATATGTGATGGGCACCTCCACATCCTTTGACTCAATCGGTAAAACATGAGTCTTGAATTTAGAGTCACTCCTTTTTACTAGTGTTTCCCAGCATCAACATTGAACAACATGTCTTCTTCCAAAGACTCATAACTTCCTTAGTTCAAGCAACAGTAAATGCATTCATGCATACACACATATGTACAAATAAATACATAAATTCTATAAAACTTTCTCTTGCAACAGAACCAGACAAATCATGAAACCTACTGACTCAGCAAAATTTGAAGAAATTTATTTAGGTATTTACTGAGATCTTTTGGCAGCTTAAAAACACTAAGACAATTTCTTAGTTTGTGGAGAATGATAAAAAATATGGCATCAAGGTGTTTTGTTCTTTTTGAAAGATTGTTTACAAATAAACTAAGAAACAAACACCATGCACCAACAACCATGTTTTATGAATACAGAAAATACAAAATAACGATGATTTGGTGATTTATTCTGTTAATGAGGAGTGATAGAAGTGGCTTCTTTGTTTGTTTGCATTTAAGTGAAATTAAGCTGATTTATAAGGTTTGCAACAACACAGCCAAACGTACTCATAACTGTTGGTAATTCTTGTCCTTCCATCCAGAGTTCTTGACCATTGCTGTCCTCTTGTAACCAACAAAGTCCAGCCATCCAACTCTTGTCATCTTCTCCACCCACAGTTAACACTTTACCGTCATAGCTGACACAGCCTGATAGAAGACAAAAAAGATCTCAAGTCAGAATTAGTTTTAGTTAAAAGCAAACAACAATTAAATCATTAAGTGTCTTAAATAAAAGTATCTCCATAAAATGTTTGATATTCGATACAGTTATAACTATTCACATTACCACCATTATTTTTATACTAACAACTGGTAAACTGAGTAATAAAACAGACAGTATTGGTAATCATATTCTTCAGATAATTTTTTCATAGATTAAGTAAATAACATTTTTTTTCTAGATTTTCTATTTCTTAATCCCAGAGTTCTTTTCCAGTAATGTTAGAAATATTTAAGTTTATATTTTAGACATCTGGAGTAATTATTTTTTTATTTTTTTCCCCCCCAAAGGATTTCTTTTATTTTTTCCAGAATATTTATGTATCCGAAAACTAAAAACATGTTCACAGATAACTGAAGCAATTACCTCCCCTAGAATATATTAAAAAGTCACATTCTGATGTTTTTAGACCATGGCTCGCCAAACTACGGCCCGCGGGCCAGATCTGACCAGATCCACATCAATTTGTCTGGCCCACCGTCGTATGCTGAAAAAAATAAACATGCTTTTATACTGCTTCTTACACTTCTTAGATTACGCATGTTGTATGTATGCATACTGAGTTAGTCACGTCACGCACTATGTATTTCACGCGCCATAATAATTACTACAGTACATCACGTGTGCCTCAGGCTAGTCAGTTATTAGTGATTACAATTAAAACGAGAATATCTGACGCCGAAGCCTAAGACTGCTTTTGTTTTTTCTTCAACCATCGTTATGGCTACTAAGAAGAGAAAGGTTGATGATGAATGTCACATTTTCAATAAAGAATGGGGAGAAAAGTAGTATGGAAAAGTAGTATGGAAACGACCAGAAAGCTAGTTGCTTGATATGCAACGAAAGTGTTGCTGTTATGAAAGAGTACAATGTTCGTAGTCACTACGAAACAAAACATCTCTCAACACATTCGAAATATTTTGTAAAGTTGCAGTCTGAGAAATTTGAATCTATGAAACGTAGTTTGGAATCTCAAAGGAATTTCTTCACGAAAAAGTTTGTTGAAAATGAATCTATCACTTGTGTAAGTTACAAAATAGTGAATAAGTTGGCAGAGCGAGGAAAACCATTTACTGACGGAAACTTTATAAAAGAGTGCATGATGGAAGCAGCAAATGACTTGTGTCCTGAAAAAGCTAACTTCTTTGGCTGTATCAACCTTTCGGCAAGTTCAGTTGTGCGGAGAATAGAAGGACTTAGAGAGAATATACAGTTACAGATACATGAGAAAGCTACGAAATTTTTGTGGTATTCTCTTGCAATAGATGAGTCTACTGATCTCTCTAGTATGTCACAACGTCTTGTGTTCATTCGTGGTGTTAATTGCCACTTTGAGATTATAGAAGAAATGGCATCCATTTCCAGGCTTTCCTTGAAGAAATGGATTCTAATTCATGTGACTTGCCTTACTACACAGAAGTGAGATGGCTCAGTTGCGGTAAAGTCCCTGTTTCGTTTCTATAAGCTCCGAAGAAAAATAGATCTTTTTCTCACCGAAAAGAATAGAGATGATCCACAGCTGTCAGATCCTTCATGGTTATCAAAGTTGTCATTTTTAGTTGACGTCACTTCTCATATGAATGAAT
>JAOPUL010004099.1:113459956-113472718 GCA_027564515.1 Octopus rubescens
ATTTATATATTCATATTTATATATATATCACTCGGCTCATTAGCAGAGGGCATTCAGGGACAATGGTGTTTCGATAGGTTGTTTCTCGTAAATTTGTACCCGTAAATTTGTACCCGTAAATTTGAGTCCATACAATTTCAGCAGAATTGTTCTCTAATCAGTATTGACGTCTGCCAACCGATAAATGGCTTTATTTGCATTGCGTACAGTGAAATGTAAAACGATGATTTCCATATCCCTTCTTGATACATGCCGGCAAGTACAAAAAATATACTTGTAAATATCCGAGGATTGCACGCGTATTGTGTAAATAATACTTGCGATCACTAAGATTAATTAAACTGACTTAATTAAAGCTTTACGATATATTTTACAAAATATCAAACACCATATTTTAGAAATTCTGTAGACATTCTCGGATTCCACAATGACTCTATGTGGTCTTTGTGTAGTTGTTGATAATAGGAGTGGGTATAAGAATAGGAATAAGTGTCACGTAATTTAAAAGCAGCCTATACATTGTTATAGCATGTATAGTTTTCAATTGTCGAATAGTAAGCAAGGAAAGTACCAAAAACTAAGATGGTAAACATTTTATCCGATTTTCTCAAAACATTTTTTCTCTTTTTCAATTAAAGCAATTACTGTTTCCTTAACAATTAAAAAGTCAAAACAACTTATGTACCATCTTTAAACAAGTAGATCATATTTACAATGCTTGGACCACATTGTCAAGTGAAATGAACGTCATTCAAATGTATATGTAAAGTTGTTTTTGTTTTGTATTTTGTTTCAATTAATTGTGAGATGAAACTACAGAACGGAAGAAATTAAATAAGAAAAGCAATTGAGATTAACACGGGAAAAAAGAAGGCGAAGAGAACGGTACATTTTTTTAAAATGTGAAATTTAAATCTTTATACGTATGTCATATTTCCTGATATTACTCATTGTGGCAAAAATATACTTCCAAAGAAACTCATCATATTCGGAATAACACTCATATATATATATATATATGAGAAAAGTAAAAAGTTATAAAGAAAATGCACACTAGGTATAAATGTATTGTTTTTTTTTTTAAAACACATGGATATATACAAAATCATTATTAAGTGTCATAATATAATGCCATGTCAATATACAAAATCATATTTAAGAGTCATATTATTATCATACCGGTTTCACATGGCTGTTCACTGATTTTGGATTAACACCGATTTACAAACGGTGTTGGGTCTAATAGTCCCTAAATGGCAATATGGTGTGTAAGGGAGATAAGTAGTTGTAAGAGTGATTTAGTTAAGGTAAATATTATTAGTAGTATTAGAAGGGTGTGTAGTATCCTCTATTATGGTGTGTGTTCATGTTAAGTTGAGGTTCATATTTATTGATGAACGCTGATTCTTTATTTAGTATTTGCTGTACTGAGGTGTACATTGGTAAACAGGGAAAATTAAAAGGTTTGCTTTAAGGTTCCTAGCGCATCTATCTATGTGCTCACTGACCTGTATCTTTCTGTATTGTAGGAGGCAGATTTGTCCATTGTGTAGAGTTGTTCTTTGTCTGAGCGATAGCTGAGTTGGGCCTACATAGTTGTTTCCACAACCTAAGCAGGTGATTACATAGATCAAGTTTTCAGAAGTACAAGTGAAATTTGGTTTGATTTTAAATGTTTCACCTTGTTTAAAGTGAAATTCATTACCTTAACAAAGGTGGGGGCATGTGCAGCAGTGGGGCCGACCGCATTTTTCCACTTTTGGTTCCGTATTTAGGGCGTACAGTCTTGAGCTGGTTAGTATTTTTTTCATTGATTTCGGTTGCTTTTTACTTTTTATGATTTTATGTGAGCCCAGGATTTTGTTCATTGTTTTATCTCCAGCGAAAATGGGCAGATTTTGGATGATGATGTTGAATGATATATTGTTTCTTGGGTTGTGTGTGGAGAGGTAGGGGAGTACTTTTAAATCTGCTGTGGTATTTCGGCTAACTTCCCTTAATATTTGTACGTCTATTTCCTGTGCTCGTTTAATCTCATCATCTATTAATGATGTTGGGTCATGTCTCCTGATAAGTGTTGATTTAAGCTCATGGAGTCTTAGTTCGCAGGTATTAGTGTCTGAAACTATGGTACATATTCGTTTAGCAAGATTGTAGGGTATATTCATTTTTATGTGTTTGGGATGGCATGAGTTGAATAGTAAGAACTGTTTTGAATCTGTAGGTTTATAAAAGATGTCTGTTTCGATGTGGTTATTAACTATTTTGATTAGGATGTTAAGAAAATGTAGTTGTTTATTGCTGTGTTCCATGGTAAATTGTATGTTGCTATTTATATTATTGAGCATTATTTTGAAATCGAGGAGTTTGTCCATGCTATCGCTCCAAAGGATGAAGCAATCATCTAAGTACCTTTTCCAGTTCTCCTTTAAAAAGCAATGAAAAGGGGTACCAAATTTTTGTTGTGACAATTAGTAAACTTTGAGTTCTAAATACCCCATTACAAGGAACTCAAAGTTTACCAATAATTTGCAGTCTAACAGATTGGCTAACTTGCATGCAACACTTCCTGCATTTAAAACTGATGCCAGATATAATACTGTTTTCTTTTTCCCATCAGGCTGAAAGATCTTTTCAACTGCTTGGACAACTTTGAACTCCTTTAAATTACCTCCAGTTTGAAATATGAAGTTGAATTTAGCTTTTATGAATATGTATCTAATTATTAGTCAAGATAGGAAGGGCAGACTCTTCTAGACTGAGAAATAAAGATAATTAGGAGATGTTGTGTGATTATGGAAAGCATTTAGAAAGGAAGTGTATTCTAAAGAAAAGCAGTTCCAGGAAAGAATGATTAGGTACTTTTTAGTATAAGGTTTGGGGGACAAGATGCATTGGGACTGATGAGAGGATGTAAGGATAGATGTATCAAGTTAGTTTAGATGAACATGGTTTGTGTAAGCAAATTCAATGAAGCGAAGAACATTATAATTACAAAACAGAGGGAAATAAATCTGAGGAGTGGGCCAAAGATTGTCTAATATTAATTAGTAAAGGTGTAATTCTTGATTCTTTTTTGAAATGGCTGGCTGAAAATGTTTTTTAATGTTTTAGTGATTTTGTGTGTGTGTTGGGTAAGACATTCTTGTATAGGGCAGATTAGTGCTTTTATTAAGTGATCAGCTGTTCAGGACTTAGGTATTTTGTTGCTCTGAAATAAAAACCTAACATTTATGGTGAAATCTTGCCTCTATAAAAAAATATATGGTTCCTGTCAAAGGTAATCCTAGTTTTTGTAAGTTTTGTTCCAAAGTAGCAAGGACGTAGTATAGTGGTTTATATTTTCTTGGAATATGTAGTGTCTATATATTCATGAACTAAATTTGGTTAAGTGTGCGTGTGTACGTGTGTGTGTGTGTGTGTGGTAAATGAAGTTGTTTTTGTTGGGAGGGGGGGGGGTTCAATGATGAGTATTCAGTTGTTTGATCAACTGTGTTACCTGTTCATTGAATTAACATGTAAGTTGTTGAATATTTCTCAAATACATGTACCCTTAACAAAATTCTCTGGCAAAATCAGTATGCCGCAGTGTGTAACAAGGCTGTACCTTTGAATTACAGGTACAGTCTATCCAAGAGGTTTCAACACAGTTTCCATCTATCCAATTTCATTCACACAGCTTAGGGTGACCCAAAACCATGGTGAAAGACACTTGCCCATGATGCCACACAATGGCATCAGACACAGGACCTCATATTGCAAAGCAAACTTTTTAGCCAGTTTGGCTATGCTCATACATACTTAGTCTGTTTGTCATTTACTTATGTAAGTAATAATGACAAATTAGAATCACTTAAATAAATCATTATTATGATTGTAAATGAGTTAGCATTAAAAAATATATTTAAAATAAAATCTTGGTTTTATTGCTGTAACGTAACAATTATTAGAATTAGTTTAATTTCTATAAATTTGATAAGGCATGAACATCATTACAGGTTACTCCCCACAGATGTTTGATTACCCACTTTTTCTAGGAAATTATTGTCTGTAACTTACCTTTAATTTACCTTTTATTTTGTTTTTTAATTAAAATAGCCATCCATTTTCACAACACTGCTACACTCTATAAAGGGATTATATTTCATAATATGAAACACTTGCAACTAATGTAATTTCTATTTCAGAGATTAATTAAATTACACTAATTAGTTAGGCTATTCTCTACTTAAAACTTAATGCTTCTAAGTACATACATTATAAATTTTTACATGATTTCAAGCATGAAATAAATATATATGGTTGCTATAGTCTAGAAGAATATTTCTTCAGAATAACTAGTAATTGTATCAATTTTAGGCCACTTATATTTAGAGTGACTAATTATGTATTTTTATCACATTTTATGTTGAATAAATATATGAGTCAACATCGTTAAAGAAAATACTGACATGTATTTTAAAACAGTAATGACTTCCTTATGTAGATGACTCTATCAACCTTATTATTGATGTATAGGAAGTTCTGAATATATTAAATATAACATCAGAAGAAAAATATTTGATGTTTGTAATTCTCTCTTGTGTTTTTTAGACCAGTACAGATCGTCACTACACCTGCATGCTTCCTCACAGAAGCAGATGGTAGAGATCAGATCTTCTTTCACCTCTTAGACTCCACACTAAAATATTGATGTAATCACCTCACCAATTTTTTACTGCAGATACCCAAATGCAGATATTCAGGTTGAATATCAATCATGTGTGTGAGAGAACCCACAAAGATCATCAGTATTCCTCGTATTTTCTGAAAATCTTTAAAAAAATTTTTTTATTTTACTACATGAACTATACAGGCATGGCTGTGTGGTAAGAAGCTTACTGCCCAACCACATGGTTCCGGGTTCAGTCCCACTACTATAACCTCAGGCTGACCAAAGCCTTGTGAGTGGATTCGGTAGATGGAAACTGAAAGAAGACTGTCATATATATATATATATATATGTGCGTGTGTGTGTGTGTCTTTGTGTCTGTGTTGGTCCTCCACCACCATTTGACACATGATGTTGGTGTGTTTACATCACCGTAACTTAGGAGTTCAGCAAAAGAAGCAATAGAATTAGAACTAGGCTTTAAAAAAATAAGTCCTGGGATTGAATTGTTCAACTAAAACCCCTCAAAGCAGTGCTCCAGCATGGCTGCAATCAAATGACTGAAACAAGTAAAAGATAAAAGATATATATATTTATATATTTATCTCGCTGTATGTGTCCTCAGATGCGAGTTCCAAAGGTGTCCCTAAATGCGAGTTCCCACTCTACCTCGCTGTATGTGTTCTCAGATGCAAGTTTCCAAGGTGTCCCCAAATGTGAGTTCCCACTCTACCTCACTGTAGGTGTCCTCAGATGCGAGTTCCCACTCTGCCTCGCTGTATGGAGGGTTCCCTACCACCGCTCTAGGAAGAGAGTCTGGGCACTTGTACACGGGCCTCCAAGCAATGTATGTACTCTGTACTGTCTGTCTGTCCCAGGTCCCTATGTCCTATGTCCACCTGCCCCTGGTCCCCGGTCTCTATATGTCTCAACCTTCTCCGGCTTACATGTCAGTATGTCTAACAGTTCCTGGTCCTCATGTCCCTATATGTATCGTCCATCCGACTGAGTTCCCGGCCAATATGTCTGCCCCACCCAGCCTATTTGTTCCTGGTCTTTTATCTGTCTCGTCCCTGTTCTATATGTCTGTCTGTCTATCAATCGCCTGATCTATAGGTCTTGTCTATGTCTCGCCATCTCTGCTCTGTATGTCCATCTGTCTACCAATCACCTGTGTGGTGCCACATATAAAGCACTCGTGACTGTGCCACGTAAAAGCACTAGCGTCAAGAGTCTGGTGCTGGTGGCACATTAAAAGCACCCAGCACACACTGTAATGTGGTTGGCGTTAGGAAGGGCATCCATCCATAGAAATCACGCCAAATCAGACTGGAACATGGTGTAGCCCCCCGGCTTTCCAGCTCCGGCCAGACCATCCAACCCATGTTTGCATGAAAAACGGACGTTAAACGAGGATGATGATGATGAGTGTAAAATACAGAATCTGAGCAAATTGGTGAGGATGTGTCAGCAGCAATTATCAGTGTCATCTGTGTTTTAACATACAGTTTTCCATGCTTGCATAGATTAAATGGAATTTGTTGAGGTGGATTTTCTATGGCTGGATGCCCTTCCTGTCACCAACTTTCAACTTGTTTCCAAATAAGGTAATCTTTCCTCATGACAAGAATATCACAGAATATTTGAAATGTAGGACACCATTAGCATTACAGTGACAGTCATTTACGACTATCACACAATGTCAAGGAGACAGTAACATATGCACACACATACACACACACACATGCTTGCATGCACACTCACATATATACACATATACATTCATATATACACATAGATATATGACAGGTTTATTTCAGTTTCCTTCTACCAAATCCACTCACAAGGCCTTGGGTATCCTGGGGCTATAGTAAAAGACACTTGGCACAACACAGTCATGCCTGCACCCACAATGGTAACGGTAAATCCAGAAGAGTTTGTTGAATATCAATAATTTGGTTGCTGTTTAAGGCGGCGAGCTGGCAGAATCGTTAGCACGCCAGGCAAAATACTTAGCTGCATTTTGTCCATCTGTACATTCTGAGTTCAAATTCCGCCAAGGTCAACTTTGCCTTTCATCCTTTCAGGATCGATAAAATAAGTACCAGTTGAGTGCTGGAGTCAATGAAATCGATTTATCCCTTCCCCTGAAATTACTGGCCTTTTGCCAAAATTTAAACCAATTTAAATTAGCTGCTATGAGAAGCAGAAAAGTCAAGGGTTTTCTACTAATCTAAGTCTTTACTTGAAAACTACACACCATCAAAGATTGTATAGACATCACTTTCTTTACTCCTTTCAGCAACCAACTTATTTACATCCAACAAACATTCCTGGATTTATATATTCACAAGTTCTAATCCTGATGAGACAGTGTTGTCTTTTCATATCTCTGATGTTCATTAATTATTTACTTGTAATACATAGAAATGAGAACAATTAACCTTAGCCCTCCCTGTATATTATAACAGAAGTAATTAGTGGGAGAGGAGTCCACATTCAGTAGCTTATATAAATACATATAAGCAGATACTGCTTACTTTTCACTTTAAAATATATTTTGTCCACTTTATTAATATTCATTCTTGAACTAAGAAAATCATTTCAGAGAAGAAAATAAATTTTTTCTGATTATATAAAATTAAAAACAGTCAGTAAATGATCAGTATTTACCTGTTCATTTATTTTTATGCATGAGGAAGAAATTTCACTATTCTCTCTCCCTCTCTTTCTCTCTCTTTCTCGTATTCTCTCTCAATCTTTCTCTCTCATTCACACTCACACACACACACACACACACACATGCACTCGCATGCACATACACAACACAACATATTAATATGACTTTGAACATGACTGCTGTGTGATAACTTATTAAATTCCTTTACATTCTATGCTCAAATTTGTCAGGGTGACTTTGCCTTTCATCCTCTCCCAAGGTCAATGAAATGAGCAGCTAGTTAAGTACAAAAGCTGGTGGCTTTCGGCTAGTCAATAATCTTCATTGTAGTTATTACTGAGTAACCTGGGTCACATTACAATTGAGCAGACCTATAACGAATTAGGCTGACAGTGGCATGCAAAAAGCATACAACAGGTTTAGTACCCTCGATATGCAATTATAAACTATCTAGTATATTTATTAACTTAAATCAAACTACTTGAATGATAAGCATTTTAGTCATCACTGTCATATTTATTGTGAGCATACAGTTATAAGATAAAAATATATAATTCTCTTTAAAAGAGTACATTTACAGACTGAGCTACTACATACAAAATTGCTTCATAGCTCAACATTCTTATTTATTCTGTGCTAATTAAGTGGAAACTCGGATGTTCGGGGTCATCACTAGATCACGACATATCAGCCCAGTCGGGATATACTTACTATTTTTCTACCTTAGTGTCAATGCTTTCTTTGAACCACTGTGAACTTTAACCATAATGTTCTTCTCCCCCATTCATCATCATCATCGTCATCACCATTTAATTCTGTTTTCTATGCTGGCTAAGTCTGGATGGTTTGACAATAGCCAGTGAGCCACAGGGCTGCATTGTGCTTCATGTCAGTTTTGGTATGGTTACTACAGCTGGATGCTCTTCCTAACACCAACCACTTTACAATGTGTACTGCATGCTTTTTTCATGTCACCTGCACTAGTGGCGTGGGGGAGGTTACAAAGTAACTTGCAAGGCAGGAAAGAACAAGAAAATAGAAAATTCCTCACAACTAAGTGGGGTATGGGGGTTGAGAGAATGAAAAAGGTGATTTTATGCCAGGGATAAGCAGAGGTGTTTTGCTATAGAGAAGATATATGGCTACCCATATTTATATAAGGGTGAGTGAGAGTATCTGGGAAGAGGTGGAGTACCAGAGCAAAACCTTTGAGAATCAAAAGATATTACAAGCAGTGGATAGCAAGAGATAATAGGGACATTCATAATAGTACTTATATGCAAATTTTGGAAATGAGAAAAAATATATAAATAAAAGTATTATATGGAAATATACGTATGATCTTCACTCTTTAATAATGATTCCTCAACATAAGAAAAATAAACCTAGAAGCGATTCTCTCCCTTTAAGTAGCACTCTCACCCCCGATGAAGCAGTTCCCACTAAACCACCATGTGTTTTAAATATTGATTTTGGAATTTGTGGAATTCTGGATTAGTGGTGTATAATTAATACACCCTTGATAAAGCTTAGGTTCTAATCCATTTGTTTGGCATCTATTTGTTGTTGTTTTTTAAACATAAATAAATTTATAACATATAAACTAAAGCTAAAAGGGTGTTTTAATATAACTCTGCATGTACATGTGTATGTGTAACTCTGCATGTACATGTGTATGTGTTTAAATATATAAATAATTTACTTAGGTATTTAATTATTGATGCATATCTAAATCCTAACAGGTTACACTGTTTTAATAAATACAAGACTCCTTAGCAATAATCAAAACAACATAATTATCTACAGCATTCCTACAACTTATGAAAAATGTTGTAATTGATATTTTACTGATCCATTTTAAGTACTAAATTTTATTGTTTTCATATATAACATATAAACATTAAAAATACAAATTCAAAACCGAAGAAGGCACACACATGAGCAAAGAAAGAAAGAAAGAAAAAGGAGAAAAGGAAAGAAAAAAGGGGGGAGAAGAAAGAAGAAAAGAGAAAGAAAAAAACATCAATTCAACACCAAGTGCCTTGATTTGTCGCACACCACAAGATTCAACGGAAGCTACTGTAGCAAGCCAACACACTTTTGGTGTGGTTGCTACAGCTGGATGCTCTTCCTAATGCCAACCACTTTACAATGTATATTGCATTTTAAAGAAATATTTTATTTTTCAGTAGAACAATTTTGAATAATATCTTCTGATCTATGGACAGTACAGTACAGGTGATAAAGAATTTTTTTGCTGAATATTGGTGGATTTTTCTTGTACACATAAAAGAGTTTCCTTCTGGTGATTGAAAAAGCTTCTTAGAAGTGGTAAAGACAGATTTCAGATTTCAAGAGGCTGAACCTCACACAAAAAAAAATGACAAAAAATTGTAAATGTGGAGAAAACCCATACATAGAAAACAAAAGAACATATTTAAAAAGTTATGATGATGATGATGACAGTGGTTGGGAGGGAGTTTGGTCTATTTGATACCTACATTGGATCTCTCTCGTTCATTATGTTCATATTAAATCTCTCTGCCATCAACTATTGTGTTAGTATCAACTACTATCTTCATTACACTCTCATCTATCACTCACTAACTAACACACACATACACACACACACACTCTCTCTCTATTTTTTTCTTTCTCTCTCACACTCTGTCTCTCTCTTCTCTTTCAATACCTCCTTTTTCACCACCCTGACTCCCTCTTCCTATCACTCTCTTTTATTATCTTTGCTATCACCATCTACCTTAACTCTTTTCATTCTGACAGTTTCCTAACATTCTCCCCCATCTCTCTCTCTCTCTCTCTCTCTCTCTCTCTCTCTCTCTCTCTCTATCTCGTCTAACTCCTCCTTTCCCTTTCACTCAGACTCCCTCTCTCTCTTTCTCTCTCGCTCCCCCTCTCTTTCTCTCTTACTTTCTCATCTGGACTCTGTAACTACTCTCTCTGATATTACACCCTCACTCCTATCAGTCTGCTTCTCTTCTATCACTTTTTCCTCAATCTATCACCTATGTGACAAGAGACAGCAATGCACCAGTGACATGATAAAAATTGTGCTAGTGACATAATAGAAAAGGCATCCAGCCATAGAAACCATTCCAAAAATAGAAAATATGAGTGAGTGTTTCCAACCTGGGGAAGGCAGTAGCTCCAAAGAACTAACTCCAGTTTTCTAAATAAAAATATGTAAAGATTAATACAAAATAGTCATATATTGCTTGATGGACTTGTCCAACCCATACAAACATGGAAAATGTATAAAATATTCATGATGATGATGTTAGAGTGGTAGTATATACAGACAGGTATACACACCGTACAGCACCTGAGGCAAATGTCTTCTACTATAGCCCCAGGCCAACAAATATCTTGTGAGTGAATTTGGTAGACGGAAATTTTGTGGAAGCTTGTGTGTGTGTGTGTGTGTGTGTGTGTGTGTGTGTGTGTGTGTGTGTGTGTGTGTGTGTGTGTGTTTGCTTGTCCACCTTCCCACCAAACAGCAATTGGTGTTAGTCCATTTATGTTCTTGTAACATAGTAGTTCAGCAAAAGTGAATGACAGAATAAGAACCAGACTTAAAAATAAGTACTAAACCCTTCAAGGTGATGCCCCACCCATCATGGCCACGGTTCAATGACTGAAACAAGTAAAAGAATAACATATAGTGTGTGTAAGAGAGGGGGGGACAGAAAGACAAACAGGCAAGAAGGCAAAGAGAAACTTCCGATAGCTATTACTTCTAAAATCTGTATGGGTATGCGGACATTTGGCAGATGCTAATCTTTGCTGTGATTGTGTATGTAGGGGATGCCTGTGCATTTCTTTGCCTTGGAGGTCTATAATCGGGTGCCGGATTTAGGACAAATGAGGCCCTGTGCAGTCATGCATACATGCTCAAGAAATTTAGGAGTAATTAAAATATTACGTGTTACCAGATCAATCATTATTTTTTAAAACAAGTCTTAATCAAAGTTTTTAATTATCAAGGCTCAGGGAATGTTTTGGGGGAGTTTTATGGATAAAGTCAGGCTTAGACTATAGGTCAGAAATGTACATTGCAACAAACTTGAAGCTTTTATATATTAACCAAAGCCCCAACCCTCCTAACACTGTCTTACACAGGTCACATGATGAAATATTCAAACTTAATAAAAAGAGAAGACAGGACAGTCATTACAGTCAACATCATGTAATGTTTTAACATTTGTAGATTGACAACATTTTTATTCTTAATCTTTACTTGAAAATAGCAATCTTAAATCATACAATGATGATTGATGAAAAAGTTTTCTGTTTATACAAAACAGTAAAATAATCAAATGGTTGTTTTTTTATTACTCTGTTAAGGCCTGTTTACACATTTACAGTAGGCTATTTAATATCAGAACATCTTCCTTGAGCTTTCCTGACTACAAACTCATCAATGATTTCATCAAAATCAATAAATCGCAGTTTATCATTCTCTATACAGAGAATACTCTGACCAACCACCCACTCTTGTGATATTGTTGAACAAAGGTCACTTTTGATCCTTTTTCAGCCTAGAAAATGATCTCTCTCCAGAACAGTTAGTGACCATCAAACACAGGAACAATCTGAAAATTGTTTCTACATTTGGAAAAGCAGCCTGAATTTTCTCCTGTTTTATTATCTGGTACATGTCTTGGTGGCTGAAAGTTTCTTTTTTTTTTTTTTGCATGACCCTGTTTGACATACAAGTGGAAAGTCAAGAGTTCACCAACAAGACTGGGATCAATATCCTTTAGATATTCTTGTTCTAGTCTCTTGATACCATGGAGAATTTGTTCCCTCATTACTTGCAGATCAATTACAAATGAGAAATTGCCAGCAACACTCCTAAATACAATAGCTCTTCTGTCTAAATTTGAGTGAAGAGCATCAATTATAGGGATAAATGAATGCATCCTAAAATTATCTCTTGGAGGAATTTCATCCAAAGCTTTAGTTACACAGCCATTATTGTGTTGTTTTCGTATTCTACGCCTTCATTAGAGAGTTCTGTACATGGCATCAGGTGGAGTAGTTTTTGCTTGCTCCTCAATCTCATCAAAGTTTTCCCATTGCTGGAAACAAATTGCAGAACTGAACTGTATAGGTTTGCAAAAGTGGCCAATGAAATCTGTGCACTTTGAAGGGTGTTACGTACCTTGTGAAACTGCTCAAGAAAACCTGTCCATAGATGAAGCATGAACACAAATTCAAATTCTTCCATTTTCTGAAAAATATTTTGAGCTTGTCTTGTATCACCCTTTTCAGTGTCATCATCATGGATGTTACTGAGTGCTTCAACAATGTGAGCATAACTTTCGCTGATGGCAATTACTGAAATCAATTTCAAGTTCTTCAAAGAAGTTCAGTATCAATTCAGCCATTCCTTCACCTGTGTGATTCT
>JAOPUL010004099.1:113472818-113484398 GCA_027564515.1 Octopus rubescens
CTGCTGAAATTACTTGTCTGGGTTGCTTTTTGTATGCCTTTAGCCTGAGATTCTCTTTAGCAATCCTGTGCATTGAAGATTTTAAAATATTAAGATCTCTTGCCATTTTTCACAGGCTTCGATGAGGATTCCCGTGAACTCTCTTTCTCACAGTATCAATCATAGGTTTGTGCGAACAGTTCTTTTATTTCCTGGAATTGGCTTGCTTTATGTCATCTCTGATTGATTGTAATGTTCCCAGACATTACACATCGTCTTACAACACACATTGAGCTATTTTGCAATACTATTGTCAGATTTTCCTACTGATTTTAATGCAACAATTTGATCACATTTAACTTGAGACATGATATTTGTTGACAAAATTATTACAGGCAAACAAAACTATAAATACTTAAAGCTGAAACATATACAAATCGTTGTGCATAATCAAAACTATAATTGCTTTATCCAGGAATTTTCAAGAATTTTTTAATCATGGATAAATCTTTCTGGGACACCCTATATATGTATCTTGGTCTCAGTGACAATTTCCTTTTCTTGATCTAAGTAACTTTTGTAAAGGTTTCACAGCTGCATGACAAATCTAACATATAAAGGAACCACAATAAAAATATTTATTCATAACGAAAATTATAAAAGAAAAGTTAGATAATCTCTGCAATAGTAAGGTTATTAGAAAACATGTCATGCTACAGCACACACACATACCATCATTATCATCATCATTGTTTTAATGTTCACTTTTCCATGCGAGGCTGATTTTCTGTGGCTGGATATATACTCTTCCTGTTTCTAACTCTCACCAGTTTTGAAGCAATATGGACTGGAGTCTGGTGCAGCTTGCCAGTTTCCAGTCAAAACCGTCTAACCCTTGCCTGCATGGAAAAACAGACGTTAAAGGATGATGATGATCTGCTCCAAGGCTACAGTGTATATCAATATTTATTACCATGTTGGCAGAAAGGGTAAACTTTCACATTAAATCTCATACTCAATTTAGTTTTATTATTTAACGTTCTGGAGTTGACTTTTCCTTTCAACACTTGAGCACCAATAAACTAAAATACCACGTATGTGTGCTGCTTCCTATCGCAGCAACCCATTATGTTTTTGTTTCTTCTTCCCTTTCCTCCTTAGAGGCCCTACAAAAGGTTATGGGAGCTGTCTTTGCTTTTCTCAATAATCCATAGAAAAAGAAAATGAGAAAATTAAGTCAATAAATGTAATAAAACATTTGCACTCAATGATATTTTGTGATGGTTGGTTATATTAGATTAGGTGTACAATAATTGAATTGCACAAAAAATAAATTTTTAATTATATTTTATTTTCATGTAGCCCATCAGTTGTTCAGCAGCAATCGCTTGGGAGGCAAAGAAACCTCTTTCCATTGAAGAAATAGAAGTGGCTCCCCCTAAGAGTGGGGAAGTGCGTATTAAGGTAATTATTATTATTATTATTATTATTACATTAGTGGCATTTCACCTGTCTTTACATTCTGAGTTCAAATTCGACTTTACTTTTCATCCTGTTGGGGTTGATTAAATAAGTACCAGTTAAGTACTGGGGTTCATGTAATCGATTAGCCCCCCTCTCCCCCAGATTTCAGGCCTTGTGCCTATAGTAGAAAGGGTTATTATTATTTGTAATATTATTGGTAATAATTATAAATGTTATAATTAATTCTGTATTTTCTTTGTGTTTCAAGTGGTGTGGAGTTGTAGCAGAAGGGTTGACCATTGGGCTGATGGAGTTTAGTTTGATCGCCATATGTTTTTTGTTGTTTAGTCAGATCCTGCCAGGACTGACTTGCACTGCCATCCCTTCTTGAGCTGTTGAAATAAATAACAGCCATGAATGTGTTGTTTGTAAAAGAATCTGTAGACAGCAAACATTCTATTATAATGTCAAAGTTCATTTGCAGTCACTGGCTGTGGGCTTGGGCAAGCCACTCAACTCGTGTTAGCCCAACCCACATAGCTGTATGTATATAGATACCATTCACTTCACTGCTGTTGACAGTATATGCAGTGTATAGTTAAGTGTTTAATCTTACCATGATGAGCTGAAATCTTCTTATGGGCATGGAATAGACATCGAAATGGCAGTAATGTGGGGGTACTGCTTGTGTGCAAATTCTTTCCCAAGGGATCTTGAAATAGGAAGTATTATGAAGTTTTCAATTTGACAATATCAACATTAGTAACGAGGCACAAGCACTTAAATTCAAAAGGTGCATGCATAGCCATGTGGTTGAAACCTTATGTTTTGCATTCATGTGATTCCAGTTTGAAATTTCATGTTGTGCACGGCTGGCACATTGACTGCAATTGTGCATCTCTGTATGGATGGCACGTGTTTGCAATATTGCATTATCTTTGCATCCCTTTCCCACAATTACTGTAAACCTACAATCTTGGTAAACTGAATTCATGGTCTAGTTTCAATTATTGACTAGTCTTGACATTTAAAATTGTTTAAATACTATTGAAGCAAGCCATGAATGTCATGCTACCCCATTATTCCTTTTCTCTAAAAGTTTGTTTCATGCCTATATGTTTTGTTTTTAAAGTGACTTACTGATAAAGTTGAAGTAAAAAGAAAATTATTTAAATACTACATTTTATTCATTTATTTCAATTTTATTGATTATTTTCAATAAAATCTCAGGTCCTTCATTCTGGCGTCTGTCATACTGATGCTTACACCTTAAATGGACTTGATCCTGAAGGAATCTTCCCAGTTATTTTGGGTCATGAAGGAGGAGGGATTGTTGAAAGTATTGGAGAAAATGTGACTTCAGTTAAACCAGGTAAGTAAATTTTTTTTTTCTTTAATGTAAGAGGTTGATAACGTTTAAAAACACACACACATACACACACACACACATCTTTTACTTGTTTCAGCCATTAGACTTGTGGCCATGCTGGGGCACTGCCTTGAAGAATTTTTTAGTCAAATGAATCTACCCCAGTACATATTTTAAAATAATTTTTTTTTAAAGCCTGGTACTTATTCTATCGATCTCTTTTGCCAAACTGCCAAGTTATGGGGATGTAAACACACCAACAACAGTTATCAAGTGGTGGTGATGGACAAAGATACACATACACACATATATCCAGGCTATAAAAAAAAAATGACAGTACTGGGGTCGATTCACTCAACTAAAATTCTTCAAGGTGGTGCCCCAGCATGGCCGCAGTCTGACTGAAACAAGTAAAAGAATACACACACACACACACACATACACACGTATATACAACAGGCTTTTTTCAGTTTCTGTCTACCAAATCCATTCACAAGGCTTTGGTTGAGAAGCAAACTTCTTACCACACAGCCACATGATATGAGCACAACCACTTTCATACACACACACACACACATACACACAATGGACTGTTAGCTTCTGCCTACCAAATTCACTTACAAGTCTTTGGTTGACCCAAGGCTAAAGTAGAAGACACTTGCCCAAGGTACTGCTGCTCAGTGAGACTCAACCTAAAACAAGAAACGTCTTTACCCCTCCCCCCCCTCCATCCCTCGATATATATACCCACGTCCGTTTTCCAGGCTGGCATGGGTTATATATATTTATCTAATATATTAAAAGAAAGAATATGCTTGCGTGTGTGTCTGTATGTTACCTTCTAGCGCCAAAACCGCTAAACCAATTTTTTTCAAACTTCACACCCTTATTAGTCATGTTTACGGGCAGGTTTTAAGTACAAAATAATTTCAAAGTTCAACCGTGTAAAAGGGGAAAACTGCGTATAACGTATTTTTTCCACTTTTCTCTTCTTACTCGTGCAATTTTCCACTGATTTTCTTCAAACTTATTGACCGCATTCAAGCTTCTTTGTCGGAGCTATTGCAATGTTCAACAAATCACCCGAGCAGTGCCATATATGCCTTCTAGTCTAATATATTAAAAGAATGTGTGTGTGTGTGTGTCTGTATATTACCTTCAAGCGCCTAAACTGCTAAACTGATTTTTTTTTCAAACTTCCCACACACATTAGTCATGTTTACGGGCAGGTTTTAAGTACAAAATGATTTCAAAGTTCAACCGTGTAAAACAGGTATTTTTCCCACTTTTTCCCCTCTTACTCGTGCAATTTTCCACCGATTTTCTTCAAACTTCACACACACACATTGCTCATGTTTATGGTCAGATTTTAAGTACAAAATAATTTTAAAGTTCAACTGTGTAATAGGGGAAAACCCGCATAAAACAGGTATTTTTACCACTTTTTCCCCTCTTACTCATGCAATTTTCCACCGATTATCTTCAAACTTATTGACAGCATTCAAGCTTTTTTGTCGGAGCTATTGCAATGTTCAACAAATCACCTGAGCAACACCGGGTACGCCTGCTAGTATATATATATATGTCTCTCTCTCTATGTGTGAGGAGAGAAAAGGTGTTTATGTCAATCGTGTCTAATTAATATATTGTAATGTCTTTCTCTACCTCTCTCTGCTTCTCTCTCTCTTTTTCGCTGCTTCTCTCTCTCTTTCTCTGCTTTTCTCTCTCTCTGCTTTCTCTCTTTCTCTGCTTCTCTCTCACTTTCTCTGCTTCTCTCTCTCACTTTCTCTGCTTCTCTCTCTCTTTCTCTGCTTCTCTCTCTCTTTCTCCGCTTCTCTCTCTCTCTCTGCTTCTGTTTCTCTGTCCCCCTCTCTCTCTCTCTCCACTTCTCTCTCACTGTCTGTTTCTCTCTCTCTCTGCTTCTCTCTCTCTTTCTCTGCTTCTCTCTCCCTCTCTGCTTCTGTTTCTCTGTTCCTCTCTCTCTCTCTCTCTCTCTCCACTTCTCTCTCTTACTGTTTCTGCTTCTCTCTCTCTCTGCTTCTTCCTCTCTGTTTATGTTTGTTAGCATATTTCTCTTTATGCGTATGAGGAGAGGATAAAGTGTTTATATCAATCAGTCGATAAAGATTCAATTAATAATCCATAACATCTTTCTCCCTCTCTCTATCTCTATCTGTATATTTCTGTGAGTGTATGTGTGTTTTCCTCTAGTGCCAAAAAGTACTGTTGCCAAAACAAGTTGAATGTTCAAAACACTGAGCCAAATCATCTCATTCTAGTCGGAAGATATGGATCCAGATGCTGCCATCGCTGCAACTCATGCAGCTCCTACATTTTAAACAATGACTCTTGTACTCTAACTGTTTCACTTCTCTCTCTTTTTAGGCTTCCGATGAAGCATCTCTACGAGGCCTTGAGGCCCTGATGACTGAGTTCTTTGCGGTGGCCACCACAAACAGCAGGAAACGAGAAATAGGTATGTCAGCATCACCTTTCTCTTATATGATTTTGTATTGTAGCATGTGTGTCTCCATGTTTGTGCATGTATGTGGTTCTGTGTGTGTGTGTGTTTGCGTCCTGGTGCAGACTCCGGCTTGGCCAGCTCCTGTGGTACCGTCCCACCCATGCTAGCATGGAAAACGGACGTTAAAGGATGATGATGATGATGGTGATGATGAATGTTCATGATTATCTTTGTCCTTAATACCTTTAAGTGTGAGTAAATGAGGGCTCATTTGTACAGTCTTTCATAACCTAGTAGAAAAAGCAGCCAAAATGCCCTCAAATCATACCCTGTTGACTTAGAAAAAGAAGAATACATAGGATACTGTAGTCCTAGGTAAACTTTGTTAACAAAAAATATACAATTGTCATGGTTGCAATTGTTGAGAACAGAAACCACAACAGTAGTAACAAGAGCTGTGAAAGCTACAAACAACTCATCAGCAAACCTCTCCATTACACAGTTCTTCAAAGATGGAACAAAGAGTTTGATGGAGTATGTACATTCCAGAGGTAATCATATCCAAAACCTCATGAAAAAGACTTCAGGTAAGAACCATACTAGAAGTGTGCCACTCCTTCAGGAAACTTCTTTCAAAATGATATAGGAATTTTTTTTAATATATGAGACAAAGATTCCGAAAAACAAGACCAGAGTAAATGACCTTCTACACCACTTTTGTTTTTTGCTTTCCTTCTACGGCCTGGGGTTGGTATGGAAGCAGGAATACCTGCTTCACGGCCTCAGGTTACTGTGCCCAGGTGTTGTAGTCATAAGTGAAAACAAGATTTCCAAGATGAAATCTCTTGATCTCCTTCTGGAAGATTGTTCACCCTATATCTCCTTCAGTCAACCTAGATTGAGTATAGTGGTGCTGTTTCACAAAGGCCTGGACCTAAGGGTAAATGGGATTTTCCTAGACCCAGATGGTAAGTCGATGGTCCTGGACATGAGCAACAGTAAGGACAATGGTGGGCCATGTAGAAGCACAGCATAGCAACAAAGCCAGAATTCAGTCTATGACGGACTGTGATGGGCACATGCTCTCCAATTCCAAACAAATGAGTGTGATTTTCCAGCAACACCTTGCCAAACTGTTCTCAGTGAACAGCGGAGTGGAGATAGTGGGAGAGGAGGGAAGGAGATGTCCATCTTGATGATTTGCTGCCTCTGTTGAGCAGAGAAGTAGAGTGCTGAAAAAAAGACGATTTCAGCAGAGCGAGTGGCAGACATGCTGAGCTGCTGCATGAAGTGCAGATCACTGGGATTGGATGATCTGTCCTGTGAACTCTATTTCTACATGCCAGACTTGTTTGTTCCTGTCTTAGCAACTGTTTACTGCCACTGGCAACAGACTGACAGCATTCCCAGTTGAGTTAGTTGAGAAGTGGTGATGTTTTGGGGAAGGATGTGAGCAGAGGGATATGATTGAAAATTTCAGGCCCATAACTCTGCTCAACACAAAGTTAAAGATTTTGGCAATGGTGCTTGTCCTTGGTAGTGTAGTTGGAGAAGCGCAAACTTGTGCCATCCCTGGCAGATCTATCCACAACAACCTCCAGCCCAAGTAACACATCATAGAGTGGTTGGGAATAGATCTGGCTTTGGTGGGGTTGGTCAATTTGGAACAGTCCAAAGCCTATGACAGAGTCAACCATACTACCTGGTGACTGTTCTAAGAGCAGTTAGTTTCAGTTCTGTCTCTAGAAGTTGAATTGCTAGTGTACAGCTGCATCTGTTCATTTATCAAACTGAACAACAAGCTTTCAGAACTGTACAGCATGAAACGCTCAATTCATCAAGGATGCCCTCTCTCTCACCTTTCCTATGTTTTGGCATTGGTGCCAAAATTTGAACCCATTAAAAGGCAGTGAGCTGGTAGAATCATTAGTGTTGGACAGAATGCTTAGCAGTATTTCTTTCGGCTTTACATTCTGAGTTCAGATTCTGCCAAGATTGACTTTACCTTTCATCCTTTTGGGGTCAGTAAAATAAGTACCAGTTGAGCACTGGGGGGGGGTCAATGTAATCAACTGCTCCCTCCTCGACAAGTGCAGGCCTTGTGTCTATAGTGGAAAGAATTGTTCTTATTATTTCTTATTTTGTTACAAATTTGTAGAGGAGGGGACATAGTCAATTAAATCTATATCAGTACCTGATTGATACTTATTTTATTGAATCCCAAAATGGTAAATGGCAAAATTGAAATCAGCAGGATTTGAAATTAGAAACTAAAAGAATGTAACTTAATATCACAAACATTTAATGTGCCACTCCACAATGCTTTTTATTATGGTATTAATATAATCTTTATAACTTTTTAATAATCCAATATGCATTTTTACTTAGTTGAAAGCCCATAGAATAATGAAAAGTTTAATTATATACTCATTAAAGAACCAAAAGTTTCATAAGTTGCTTAATTATGAATATGATTATAATCAAATCTAAAATCTTACATCAATAATATATTGTTAACATTTTAAGATTACACTAGTGTTATTAGTTATATGGGTTCAGTTTTCTGTTAGGTTTTATATCCTGTTTAACAAAAACAGAATAATGAAATAAATCTATAAATCATTTGTTCATTTACACCCACTTTGTTTTGATGTTAGCAGGAAAGAGATGCAGCAGGTAGGAGTATATTTTTCTCCCATTACAAAATATTACATTAGTAATCAAACGGAAGCTTTCAAATTTCTGTTAAATGTGGACGAAAACATACACTGTCATTTCAACTATAGTTCGCTTAGTGGGGGCCATACTGGAATTTGAAGATATACATACTATAAGTATTACACGCTTAGTTTCCTACAGCTAAACAGCAATCAGATGGAAGGAATGACGGAACTTAACTGTTATTAATTATACTCCAGTTGGATTATAGCCATGAAGAAAGTAAAATGTTGGCAAACATGCCACATTAGCTTCAGTAAAGGAAATGTTTCATATCAGAAAGATTTGTAATGAATGTGTTGATGTATCAGGAAATTGTGGAAAGATGCCAAATTATTTCTGTAGAATTACATTTTATGAGTGGTACATAAGAAAATATAGCAATTGAAAATCATTTCATTTTAGCCAAAATATTTAATATTTTATTCATGATCTTCATAGAAATTGTCAAGTATACACACATACACACACACACACGTGCGTGTGTGTGTATGTATGGCTTAGTAAACATTAGTTATATAATTAAAATTATTAAAGTGTATGTCTGTAATAAACCGCAAAGAACTACTAAATGTTATTAGAGCTAAAAGAACATCAACATAAACTTCTCAAATCAAGCTACAAAGGATGAATTCAGATCATTAGAGTGGATTATAGGTGACCATGTAATTTGAGTTATTTTAATCTCTCACAGTATTTTGCAATGTTTTTTTTTTTATTATTATCATTTGTATTACTACTGGTGATGAGATTGAATGAGGTGACTATAATAAATTAATGGTTGCTAGGGCAAAGACACCTCCAAAAGGTGTTTATTTGAATGAATACAGGGTGGAATCTCAAATCAGCAATCCTTAATCTCCTGGCTGTTCTTCCCTTATCACATATTCCAGGGGCAGTTTTACTTATAACAAAGCTTGTCAATCTTCAAGGGGTCTTGGCTCTACTTTCCCTAGTTATTTTCAAGTGAATTTTTATTCTTATACTACTAGTCAACAGAAAAATATATTATTCTGAGGATTGTTAAATCTGTTACAGTTTACTCTCCAGCTTGACATTACTCTTCTCTTTTTGACCCTACTATAGATATTTAACCAATAGTTAAACATATTTTATAAAACTGTAAATTGGAGAAGATGGAACAACTACTAAGATTTCTTAATAGAAAAAATGTTTTTTCGTGTTTTGTTCTGAAGAACAATTCTGTAAATATGAAGGTTTCTTGCTAAGATTTAATGAGCAGGAGCACTTAAGTATTTCACTTTTTATATGTTCTACACATTTCCCGTGTATGTGTTATTTATGAAAGATTTATCATTGTTTAGGTGGATTAAACTTCATGGACTAAGTTGTTATATGCTGGTCATGGATGATATTTGAGGTGAGTGAATATTGATATGGCAGGATATTTACAAAACAGAGAATGTATTAAAAGTTTATAGTATAGTGATTGAATTATTTTAATTCATAAGTCCTGTGCATGTCAGACCTATAACAGTTCTTGTTTGTGTGCATATGTATTTGAGATTTTGAGCATGGTAAATTTCCTGAACTATGAGGATGAACCATATAAAACGATTCTCAAACTGGCCATAAGTCTTAGTCATCTCTTTTTATGTTTGCTCATTTTATATTTGAAGAAAAAACTGTTCTATGTATGATATGTTGTTTACATATTTACAGAGGTATATGTACATGTTTACAATCATTTATTTAACATATTGTAATATTATTTCAACTCTACAAATTACAAGTTTAAAGCAGTGCTTTTGTTCTGGAAAAAGTTAAGAATATGAACCTACTTGTTCTACTTATTTTGGGTTCCAAGCCTTGTAATTATCATATATAAATGGACAGGAAGGAAACTAAAGCTGTATTTCCACTCCCTTACACTATATCATTCTCTCAAAGAATCCTGTTAACAGGACAATTCTTTTCTTTTCCATGCTTATACTTATGAAATTTAGTGTCACAATATAATTATAAATTATGTATTAATCATAAACAATACACATATCTGAACTTATAGGACCAGCCCTTGTATGTATGAGCATATGGTACTGAGAATAAGAATAACATTATAGATGCTGGAGAAACATTAAGCATTGATTTATTTGTACTAAAGATGAGATAGAATGTTGTAAAATGAAGCACCAAATGAGATAACCTCTATTCCAAAGATCTACCTATATATTGTACCCACTACTCAAATGCATAAAACACATTTATAGATTATGTTATAATCGTTTTTCTCTGCTGGAGAAGTTTTACATGTAATAGGGTTATTTTATTAACAGACATATATATGCATATGTGTGTATCTCCTTGTCTTGAAAACCTGTCCAGCCATGGGAAAATATAACCTTGCTTAGAAAAATGCTACGGTTGACAACAGGAAGGGCATCCAGTTGTCGGAAATCTCAATGAATTCCAAACATGGAAAAGTGAACATTAAAACGATAATGATGATTTTAATATTATAAGGACTGACATATTCTTTTAATCTTTGAAATATATTCAAATTCTTCTTGAACAGTTTAACCTACATTGAATGTAGAATACTTTTTAAACTTGAAACCATTCTCAAGATAAGAGACTTTCCTTGATATAAGTAACATCACTTAATTGTCTTTTGATATTATATGCTTATAAAATCTTCACCGATACCTAAAGGTAATGTTTCTATTGATATCAGCAGATAATTATAAAATGACTTGCAATTCGACTGTTTTTCGACTAGACTATTGTCAACAATGTCTAAGAGTGTAACAAGTTTGTCAGGTTTGCAATACTAACCTGTTCTTACTTCTTGTGCAATTTTTCTGTAGGCATTGACCAACAGATTTTCAGGCTGAATGTCAGTCATAAGTATCTCACTAGTCATAAGTACCACTCTTTCCCTTTAAATTTTCAAATATGTGTATATAAGTGTTCAGCTTAGTTATACAACATAGCTAAAATGTTTAAGTAGAAGATTTTTGTGCTAGATGTTGTGAAAGAGTGACTAATATCTTAGTTTTCACTATAGATTTACTTTACTGAGTACCATAAGTTTTTGATATTAGAAAAAACGTGTCTTTAGTAAAGTCAGCTAATGATTTTCATTATTACTGCAACTAAGTTCAAATGCTGTGGGGTCGACTTTGCCTTTCATCCTTCTGGGGTTGATAAAGTGAGTATCAGTTACAAACTGGGGTCAATGAAACCGACTACTCCCCTCCCCCAAAAATTTCAGGCCCTTGTACTTAGTATAGAAAGGATTATTACTGCAATTTTCTACCAGTTGTAATTTGTCCAATTATAGTATTGCTAATTGCAGATTGATTAGATCTAGTTTTCACCTTAACTTTTATCTACCAATCAACTTTGATGCATGGTAAATATTATTCTTGTTCAAATGTTGATAGATCTGCTCTAGATTAAACAGAAAACTATTTTATGGTCTTTACACTAAGCCATCTTCAATTCTTATTTTCTAATATTGCACACACACATATGCATACATGTTTACATGTACATACATACATACATACATACATACATACATACATACATACATACATACATACATACATACATACATACA
>JAOPUL010004099.1:113575878-113586193 GCA_027564515.1 Octopus rubescens
TGGGGTCGATAAAACCGACTACTCCCCTCCCCCAAAATTCCAGGCCTTCGTGCCCAGTATAGAATGGAATATTTCAATAAGTTGAACATTAAACTGGATATTAAAATACGTTTATTAGAAGAATAAACAAAAAGGAATTCTAGATAGTCGAAGTTCTGGGTAGGTAAATAACTGACTGTAGAAAAGACAGAAATGCATTTCATGTCTTCATCGAGCAGGTAAAATCAAAGAGATTTTCTCTAACTGGTGACTAGGGTAAAATAGATGGCACAGTGGATCAACCTGAAAGATCTTTGCTTCTCATTAAGAAGCATAAGTGTGTAGCACCGGATCTGTGAGCCAAGTACATTAGGTAGGCTTAGAAATAGTGCACTGTTAACTAGTTCATAGAAGCAGAAGCCAATGTAGTAGGTGTAGAAGAGACAGCATGTCTGTAGTGGCAGTGTATTGGTTGTTGAACTTTTGCCAATCAACCAAATGACTTTTTAATGATGGTGATCTAGGATATTTGTGTGTGTAGCAGCAGCACAACTCCAGATATGTAAGCAATATTCTAATATAAAAAGATGTTCTGTCAAATTTAACAAAAGTGAAATTTCCAAAATTCATGTGAGTGAATGGTTACATCCTGTTTTCACTCAGAGGTACTATCACGAACCTTGAAATTGAAGTGAAGGGAGATGTGTCGAAGACATTTGAATATCTTTACAGACTGAGGTTGATGTTCACTTACTACTTTGTGGGTTGACTTCTATGGGGAAAATGTGAACTTAGATGTAATTCCAGAGACCTGCTGTGGAAAGGAGACCAAATACAAGATATTGGAGTTTGGAAGTATGAGGATACAAGATAAAGATAATTGCCAATATACTGTACTTCAGACCTTATCTCACCCAAGCAAGTAGAGGGAGAAAAAAAAACAGGCATTAGGAAGGATAAGTGTGTAGCACTAGATTTGTAAGGAAAAACAGAGTAGAGAGGACAAGTGGAAGAGAGCCAAGTACATTTAGGTGGGATTAGAAACAGTGCACTGCTAACTAGTTCATAGAAGCAGAAGTCAATGTAGTAGGTGTAAAAGAGACATCATGTCTGTGGTGCTGGTTGCTGAACTTTTGCCAATCAACTGAATGACTTTTTAGTGGTGGTGATCTAGAATATTTGTGTGTGTAACAACAACACCATCCAAGATATGTAAGCAGTATTCTAATATGGGTTTTGCTTATGGCTTTGTAGAGGTTCAGCAACTGTTCAGAGCTGAAGTTGTTGTGGCTCTGATGTATATCTAGAAGTACATTTTACAATGTGTCTTCCATTTTTTTTTTTAAGATGATAAGTTGTGAGTTAAGATTTGGTTACTATTTCTAGCATGTTGAATGGTCTCATAGAAGCTCAGGTTTGGTTCTGAAAAAAGAAGTGTGGTCTTTGGAATGCAACTTTAGCTATGTCAGAGACATGGTCACCATTGTGAGGTCTACCATTTGTAGCAACGCTAAGGTTTAACTGTATATTCTTCATGTATAATAAAGGTGAAACATGGTATGTTTCTTTTATATGTGCAGTGATTATGTTAGAGTGCAGTCTAATGAAAACAGGTTTTCATATCCTATTAGATATTTTCTTAATTTCTGTTCCCAAAACTGGGGCATGTCTGGAATGAAGTGTCTAAGTTGCATGCAGAAGATACTTTCCTCAGAATCATCACCTGCATGCAACCTAGATGCTTTATTCCAAGTTATTAAGGTATGAATTGTGCATAAGAATGTGTATGGTTAAAAGTGACAGTGATAAAGTCATTTATGTGGAGATAAAAGTGCATGGAGATATCTACACTTTGAAACACACCGGAGTTTGATAGTGTGAGTTTGCATCAACTCACACTGATGCAGTCTAACAAGAAACACTCTAGTCTAATGGATAAGAGACCGAAACAGCTTACCAGCCAGCAACTTTACTTAGGGTTCTTTTTTTTTTTTTTTATTGCCAAAACAAAATTGAAACCTTTTGTTGATGCCATACAAAACAATATTGCTTTTGTTAATAATAAAATACATATTTAACTGTAAACTTTATAGACTCTTCTTTCAATGTTATTGGCCAATCACTTGTCTGTGTTTCTGAGCTATTAACCTTATCTTCCCTATTCCTGAGGAGAGGGCAGCCTGGAAAGGTTAGTAATACTGCTGTTACTTCTCAAACAATTAATAAAAATATGTAAAATAGGTTTACAAATTGGAATATATTACTTTGCCATGAGTAAGAGAAAAAGTCTAAACTTTCAGGCAGGACCCTTCTTGGGGTAAGATAAAATGTTCACTGATAGCAAAATATTTCATTTTTTCTCCAATGAAAGGTTAGGATTCTCTCCTTCCTCATGGCAAAATAATTGAATCCACTTAATGCCTTTTTTGTACATATTGTTTGCTGACACAGACCATCATTAGTTTGATCAAATTCTGCTGTTTTACAATGAAATATTAATTTTGTAGCTTGTTAATTCTGATCAAGTTTATTTTGTTAATAGCAACTTAAATTTTATTTGCTCTTTTTTATAATAATGTAACTACCTTTCACCTCTAATCATCTGGTGTTGATAAAATACCTGTGTGTCAACATTGCTCACATGAAATCATTGAAGCGTCCAGGAAGATGGCCAAACTAAACTAACTTGATAAAATAAGAATCAGTCAAGTTATGGGCTCAGATTAATTATATCTTTTATCTTTTACTTGTTTCAGTAATTTGACTGTGGCCATGCTGGGACACTGCCTTGAAGGGTTTTAGTCAAACAAATTGACCCCAGGACTTTTTTTTTTAAGCCTAGTACTTATTCTATTGGTCTCTTTTGCCAAACCGTTAAATTACAGGAATGTAAACACACCAACACCAGTTGTCAAACAGTGGTGGGGGACAAACACAGACACAAAGACACACACATAGATAGATACATATACATGTATACAACGGGCTTCTTTCAGTTTCCGTCTACCAAATTCACTCACATGGTTTTGGTTAGCCTAAGGCTATAGTAGCCCAAGGTTTCATGTAATGAGACTGAACCCGAAACCATGTAGTTGGGAAGCAAGCATCTTACCACACAGCCATGCCTGATCATTCATCTAAAATGTGTCACTTTGTGCTAACGCTAAAAATCATCATTTTTCCTTTGATCTTCCTGGAGTTAACAAAATATGCAGTAGTTAAGTACTAGAATTAATTCAGTCACCTAGATCTTTCCTCTAAAAATGTGTTCCCTCATGCCATAGTAAGAAACCAGTGTGTATTTTTATTAATTTGTCTTTTCCAATTTCAACAATCTTATTCTAAAAGTTGATGCCTTTAGAAGCAAATCACAGCTCATAATTTCTGATAACAAAATCCTTTTATACTTATTTTATTTGGTGTTTAATTCAGATTTTTAACACTGTACTTGGTTCTCTAGATATTCCTGGTAAAGTAGTATTTGGAAGCGCTCTGTTCAAATTTTGATTCCTATTTTAGTTAACTACTTATTAAATCTATTAGTAACCATATCTACAAATTATATTACTTCTGGTATTGCATGTGTCTCACTATTCTAAACATTTATCTAATCTATTATTTGTACATGCATATCTTTCTATTCTAGTTAACCATTTGTCTAGTCTATTAAAGACTATCTGTTTTGCCTGATATCTTAACTAGATATCAAACATTTATCTCCTTACTTTGGTTAACTATATATCTAGTATGTTAGATACCATATCTCAAGATCTTATCACTATTCTTACTACATGTATCTTCCTTTGTGACTATACATTTGTAATCTTTCACTTGAGATTCTTGTACCTTGATCTCAATTCTTGGGTACCCTGGATAATTATTTTACATTCTGTTGGGTTTTTTTTTTTCACTGCAACCATATCAGGTCTCCTGCTCTTCCTATCCTATAACCACATTAGCTGATGAAATCCCAAAGAATTTTGATGTTCTTAGTTTTGATTATAATGGGAGTTGGTGTTTATACTATTTCTTTGTTCTTTCTTGAAACACACACACACATACAACCCAGAATCTGAACAAGTCAGACGCTCTTATAGCACTTTGTGAAACTGAGTAATTACGGATGCAAATCAAACTGTTTTGAATAAAAAATATATATATATACAAGTATTTTATACTTTCCATATAATTTTGTAGGTAGTCCAGGCAACATTATTATGTCATATATTCCTTAGGAATTAATTTACTACATTCACTTATTACTTGTACATTTTCTCACTTTTCACCACTATAGAATTTGATGCAGTTTGTTTCCAAGAACTGTTCTTATGTTACAAAGTTCAGTACTTAAGTTTCAGGTTTAACCCCTTCGTGACTATATTTTTAATGAAATGTGTTTCAATCAATTGTGAAAAGTATTTAGTAAAATAAGTAACCTTTTTCAATATTAAACTACTTTTTACATATCTTAATAAAAGAATCTTGCATAAAATAATGAAACATTTTAATTTAATTATGAAGACTTTAAAATGAAAAGCTTTGTATAATAGAATCAGAACTAGTCTCAGCCAGGTTATTATCAAAAGCTTTAAGATCTGGTCTTTTAATCCACGACAATAATTTATCCACATCTATAAATTCAGCAACCTCCCTAAAAGTTTTAATCATATATTTTCTCTTCTCACAAAATGGGTTTTTTTCTTTTTCTAGATATCTTTTAAGCTCTTTTGATACCTTATAGTGAAAGGGTATTATGTAAAACGAATGTTGTGTCTAGCAAGGCTATTGTGTTTAAAGCCATGAGTTTTTGTATGTTTTTTTTAAATTTTGTTCATGGTTTTTTTTTTTATCATAACCAGTGCACCAATAAATATTATTAGTACTGTTTTTGCTAGTTTACCCATAAATTTCTTGTTTTCATTTTGTATTTTGCTGATGCAAGTATAAAGAAGTGTTAGATTTACAGAATGCAGGGTTTCTTGTGCAGCAAAATGTGGATGTTTTTTGTTTTTGTTTTCTTTATCTAATGAGGACAGAGTCAGTGATGGTCAGATAAGAGCTTAGTTTAGTGTTGAGAAACTTGTCAAATATTTAGAGAGTCAGTGTATTGGATAAGGATATGAGGGAGCAAGGACATTGATGTAGTGAGAACTAACTGGTCAGTGGTTTAGTACCTTAATTACAGGATTGCACCTAGAAAGTTCTCCTCTGAGACACACGTCTGGGCAAGGTTATTTGGGGAAGACTAGCAGTCGCCCATGCATCCCAGTCTCCCCTCTCCATGCCACTGATGTTGTCCAAGGGAAAGGCAAAGGCTGATACAGCTTGGCACCAGTGACATCACAACTCATTTCTACAGCTGAGTGAACTGAAGCAACATGAAAGAAAGTGTCTTGCTCAAGAACACATATACTACTTTAACCCTTTAGCATTTAAACAGGCCATATTCAGCCCGAATATTCTACCTGTTTCATATTTAAACCAGCCAGATCCAGCTTCTCACATTCTAAAAATAAACTGTAACACCATTGAAATCTTGACGCTACAAGATAATAGATGATTAATTCAAAACAATATAAATAAATAAGCATTACATTTAACAGAGTAATCTGAATGCTAAAGGGTTAAACCAAATATATACCTACATATACTACTCATATACTACTTTAAACCAAATCACTAATAGCTTTAACAGAATGTTAGAAGGCTAAAAAAGGGTCATCTTGTATAGGTTATAACTTTTTTTATATCATAAACTCACCAACTGGAACATATAGTCATATAGATTCCTTCTGCTATGTTTTCATCTCATCTTTTAAATGGTTTCTGTAAATGAAAAATAGATCTCATTTTTTATGTTTAGACTATATAAAAGAAGAAATAATAAGCATTTGCTTCTAGTTTGTTTGTTGTGTTCATTTTTTTCTATCTTTTCTTTATTTGTTCCTTACACACTTTACCCCCAACTGAATCATTAAAAATACAAGAGAAAAACATCACAACTTGGGAGGCCTTAAATTTAAATTATTGGTTTCAAGAGTTTTTGTTATTGTTGTTTTCTTTTTATATTTCTTCTTTTTTTTTGTAATGATAATTTAGCTTCATTTTATTCACCCAAAACCATAAGGATTACTTTAAATCCTTTTAAAGTAAAAAGAATAGAGGATCATTTGCTTTTCTTATCTCTACCATCACTATCTCTACCACTGCTATATTTTCATTATGATTCACACAACCGCACATTTCATCAAAGGGGTCACGGCAAAACAGCCATTGTATTTCTACATCCTTGCTTTACATGGAATACATCAGCTTCAAAAGAGAAAAAAAAATTGTATTCATTCACATACATTTCATTGAGCCTGCACATGTTTTAGAGGTATGATACAGCTGAATATCTTTTGTCACACAAGATATCTCAAACTAATATAGCTATATCATATTTTTGTCAATGTTCTGTTAATTTTTCTCTTAATCATTGACCTGCAAGAGATTAAACTGGACATAAGCGCAGGCATGGCTGTGTGTAAGAAGCTTGCTTCCCAACCACATTGTTCCGGGTTCAGTCCCACTGCATGGCACCTTGGACAAGTGTCTTCTACTACAGCCTTGGGCCAACCAAAGCCTTGTGAGTGGATTTGTTAGACAGAAACTGAAAGAAGTCTATTGTATATATGTGTGTGTGTGTGTGTGTGTGTGTGTGTGTACCCATACCAGCATGGAAAATGGACGTTAAATGATAATGATGATGATATGTGCCAGTAACACATTAAAAATACCCATGGCGGTGACATGTTAAAGCCACTCAGTACACTCTCCGGAGCGGTTGGTGTTAGGAAGGACATCCAGCCGTAGAAACCAAGCCAAAAACGAACTAGAGTCTGGTGCAGCTCCCCAGCTTGCCAGTTTCCAATCAAACCGTCTAACTCATGCCAGCATGGAAAACAGATGCTAAATGATGATGATGATGATGATGATTCAACATACTAGCCTCACCGGATTGTCCCATGACTTACAACCTAGGAAGGACTGGAGAAGATATACATACTCTCCCATTTTCTCTTCAGCCAACACAAATTTTATAAAAAAGTGGAATTGATTCATATTTTCTGCATATTAAGCAAGTAGAATTTTTAAAACTGTACATATTTTAGATGCATTAAATAACTAGAACGGTACATATTTAAACATATTAACAGAACTGTACACACACATTTCAAACATATTAGGTAAATAGAACATATTTCCCTCACACCAAACATCTCAGACTGCTTTTATCATTATAAGAACAATGAAGGGTAGTTCAGTGCTTCACAGAGTAATGTGCAAGACCTAATTTTGATGTAGTATTTAGTTCCATACACCTACGTTCCTATTTTAAATTCCCTGAAGTTGACTTTGTCATTTATCATACTTGGATTTATAAAACTAGTCCCAGTAATGTTCTGGGGTCAATTCAACAGACATTATTCTTTCCCTACAAATGTGTGATCTTGAGTTGATGGTAAAAATCATCAATGTTATTGTTATTATTAAGGTAGCGAGATGGCAGAATCGTTAGCACACCGGACAAAATGCTTAGTGGCATTTTGTCCATCTTTACATCATGAGATCGACTTTGCCTTTCATCATTTCATGATTGATAAAATAAGTACCAGTTGAGTACTGGGGGCGATGTAATTGACTTACCCTCTCCCCAAAATTGCTGGCCTTGTGCCAAAAGCCTAAATCATTATTATTATTGTTGTCAGAATTATTAAAATGTCAAACAAAATACCTTGTGGTATTTGTTTTGGCTCTTTACATTATGGGGTCAACTTTGTCTTTCATTACTTCAAGACTGATAATATAAAGTACCAATCAAGTACAAGAGTTAAATGATATTGACTAACCTACTCCCCTTAAAATTGCTGGTCTTGTGCCTATATTAGAAACCGTTATTACAGTCAGTGGATTGGCAGAATCATTAGAGCATCAGAAAAATGCCTTGTGGTATTTCTTCCAGCTTTTTACACTCTGAGTTTAAATCCCTCTGAGTCAACTTTGTCTTTCATCCATTCAGAGTTGATAAAATAAAGTACCAGTTATGTTACGGGAGTCAATAATATTGATTGGTTCCCTTCCCTCAAATTAAAAACAATTATTTAAGGGCAATGTAATGGCAGAACCATTGGGAAGTTGAACAAAATGATTTGCAGTATTTCTTCTAATTCGTAATGTTCTACATACTTCCAATATTAAGTAACAGCCAAAAACTGGATTGATATACTTTCCCCTAAAACATGGGGTATTGTACATATATTCATCATCATCATCATCATCATCATCCTTTAACATCCATTTTCCATGCTGGCATGGGTTGGACAGTTTGACCAGAGCTGGCAGGTCGGGGTGGGGGTGTTGGCTGCACCTGGTTCCAGTCTGATTTGGCTTGGTTTTTATGGTTAGATGCCCTTCCTAATGCCAACCACATTACAGTGTGTTCTGGGTGCTTTTAACGTGCCACCAGCACCGGACTCTCAACGCTAGTGCTTTTTACGTGGCACCACACAAGCGATTGGTAGTCAGATGGACATATAGACCAGGGACGGACGAGACATATAGACCGGGGACAGATGAGACCTATAGATCGGGGGCAGACAGACATAAGGACCGAGGTGCATATAGACCAGGGACAGGCGACATATGTAGACCTGGGGTGGGGTGGTGGACACAGACATAAGGACCAGGAACTCTTAGTCAGACGGATGATACATATAGACCAGGGACAAGCGGATAAAGGACTGGGAACTGTTAGACAGACAGACATATAGACCGGGGGCAGGCATACCCTCTTCGTAGAGGGGGGGGGGGAGATTAGGATTACAAATTTTAGCTGACACTGCATATATAGCTATATAATCTATCTATAGGCAAAACACAAAGAGATTGGCCCAATAAGTATTAGTCCTATTTAGGACAGTCATTAAGAACAGCATAGCTGTCTGTTCACCGTCACAATTAGGAACTTCACTAAACCATAGAAAGTATGTTGCTGGCAGCTAGTTCAGTATTTGATATTTTAGAGTAAATCTGTTGTAGTATAGTGTGTAGTTCCTGATGACTGTCACAAATTGGATTGCGTTTTCTTTTCTGTCCACAGAGACATTGTCTAGGCATTTGTTTACATTTTCTTGGTACATTCATTTGCACATACAGTTTTAACTAAAAGTATACAGTCAAGTCAGATGAGTTACCTATTAACAATATTTACTCTCTGTACTGAACTTTCTGCTTCTCACTCTGCCTCAACTGGCTACATACATTTGCATCTATACACGCACACATGCACTCACACACACATATGCTTATACACGCACATGCATGCACACACACACACGCATGTGTGTGTATGTATCTATCTCTGTCTATATTTCTTTGTCTCTGTCTCTTTGATTTTCTCTCACTGTCTGTTTTTCCTTCCTTTTTTTGTCACTCTCTCTCTCTCTCTTTCACTCACACACACATGTATAGATTTCCTGCATAAGAACTAGGAGTGACAGTTAAAAATATTTCCTTTCCTTTCAAAGACGTGTTATTCAAGCTATTCAATTCTATACAAGCATTTGAACACTTAGGGCAATCAATCTTCAATCCAGTGTATCATCACTCTATTGTATGTAAACTTGAGTTAAAAGACTGGTGTATGCCCTCCAGTAGGAATGTCTGTGATTATTAATAAATACAAATTATGTGGGCTTCTTCTTATGTCTTTGATATTGCCTGTATGAGAGGCCAGATAAAAGTGTGGCTGAAATGACACAGATGCTCTTGCTCTCACAAAAAACAACAACATAGAAGTATCATTGATATAGAGAGACTGTGCAACACACAGAAGCCTACTACAAAGACATTTACCGTTTATGAAACGAGGCAAAGTTGCTGAAATACTGAAAACATCATGTTGAGCTGTTACTGCCTCTTTAGATACTCACTTAACTAGTATAGTTATAGTTGTTGTTTAGCCCCAGGCCAGTCCTTATCAAGCAGACCTATGATCAAAGGCATCTTAACTGTGACCATCCCATCTTTTCTGATATAGTTATTTCAGTCTACCTTACCCAATATATTTCTTCTCTTTGTTAAAAAACCAAGCATGTGATTTAAGAGAAGTTTAGTGAAGGCGCGTGGCTGAGTGGTTAGAGTATTGGATTCACAATCATGAGGTTGTGAGTTCGATTCCCAGACCGGGTGATGCATTATGTCCTTGAGCAAGACCGTTTATTTCACGTTGCTCCTTCTATCTGGAGTTGCGACCGATAGATAGTATTAGCAATTGAAAGACCAGTGGAAAACA
>JAOPUL010004099.1:113679521-113694836 GCA_027564515.1 Octopus rubescens
AGAGAGAGAGAGAGAGAGAGAGAGAGAGAGAGAGAGAGCATGCTGCTACCAACACAGACCACAAACTGTGTGACTGATCAAATATAAAGAGCTGAAACATATCACAGATAATGAGAGAAAATAACACAATGTCATTATCTTTTAGCTGAACTGTCATTTTGATATTAGCTATGTTAAATACATTGAAGATATATAATCAGAAAGAGAAAGACATAATAATGGTCATTGTAGATGATACTAGTGCATAGTGACAACATAAATCTAGTTAAATATATATTTATTGTGTTATATTCACAGATGCTCTTAAAAACTGTCTCTCTTCTTTTCTGTATATATATGTTCATGCACACACACAGTAGTTTTGCTGGCTTTAGTATGTGGCCAGCATCTTTAGCAATGCAGCAGAATAACTTGTGAAGTTCTTTCTCACTTTAGCAATTTACATTGACATGCTAATGTATTTTGACCTAAGGCTGGTTTCCTTTGACATTTCTTGCTGGATTCTTTGTTCTGCAGGGTAACAGGGTTGTGATCTTATATGCTAGAGCAATTGTTTAGGAGCTATCAAGAGTCATTTTATAACTAGCTAGCTATCAGATAACCAACATATTAGTAGTTTTGCCTTGTAATTTAGTGCTCCAAAGAATGTTTCCATTTCAGCTATAGTAAATGGTAAATGACAGTGATAAAATATGAAGTTTTAGCTTGTAGCTTAGGGTTGTATTGTAGTTATTCTTGAGCTACATCATGAGAAATTCATACCTGTAATTATTGGAAAAACATTTGATTAAGCAAAATTTCAACTGGCTAGTCATAAAAATGTCAAAAATCTAAACAGCTACAATTATTCCTGCTTCACTGAAATAGCAAATTATATATATAATCTAAACCATCTCTCTTCATTTTAAAAAATATTTCTCCCTTACCAAACTCACACTTAACACTTTCTCTTCAAAACTGCTTTCTTCTGCAATTCTCTACATGCAAATATTTTTCCAACAGGACTCAGCCTACATATACTCTATCTATCCATCCATCTTCCCTGCTCACTATTATTCCTGGATAGGTCATGGGGGTAGAGTCCTCAGGCACCTCCTCCATAGGGTCCTGTCAGAAGCAACCACCATTACATTTTCTGGCTGGATTGCCAAGCATGACCAACTGAGACTATAGATATTATCCAACCATTTCATTTTTGGTCTACCCCTAGGTCTCCTGATGGTTGGCTCGGCTTGAAGAATTCATGTTGTGATTCTTTCCTGCGACATTCTAAGCAGATGTCCATAGTGCCAGAGCTCTGACCTCTCAATGTGTAGTAGTGGCTCAACTGCAAATATCTCAGCAATCTGATTGGTCCTATGAAGCACATTAGTACTGGCCCTGTTTCTAAATATTAATTTAAAGACCTACTGAATTATGCTGTGTAGAGTTGTGTGTATGTATACGCACACATTTTTATATACATACATATACTGTTGATTTCAGAAGTTTATTATTATTATTATTATTTTGAATAAAAATAAAAGATTAGCAAAATATAACATGGAAATTCAACATTTATTTGAATTCATGTGAATAAAATGATTCTGGAAGCTTCTGTTTTCATGAGAAGTTATGACTGTAATCAGTATTTCATTTTTACAATTAATGTCAAAAGAGACAAACATATTCAAGTTAGTATTTAATTCATTGAAATGCTAAGAGTATTAAAGTTCAGATTTCGTATTTTTGTTTTATTTTATATTTTATGAAACTTGGATTTTCATAGCTGTGAAAACACATTGAAACATTCAGATATCTGCCATGATTACAGTTTTAGCTACATGCAACATGAAAGTAAAATCCTTTTTGGTCATTGGTTGGTTTGGTTGTTATTGATCAAAGCAGGTCACATGGTGAAATTGTTGCAGGCTGCTGATGTTAAACTCTGTACAGTGATACTAGAATGCATTGATGCTACTAGGATTATACTCCAGTTTTCTGTGGGTTGAAAATGCCCTAGAAGAAATGCTCATCTGTGATGACAATTAGAAATATTCTTGGACTTCCTATCGAGGTATGCTGCAGGTTACTTCAAAATATAAAATCTCTCAGATAGGCAGAGCCTGCAGTTACATAGTCCATTTGTGTTTGCGGGGGGGGCTCTGTCAGCAATGTTCTAAGTAGGGTAGTCGTCCTTTGTCTCTAAACTTCCAGACAAAACAAGACAGTGAAGTGGAATTTACTGTCTCTAGATCTAAATGCAGACCTTGATTGTACCATCCTTTGAAATCATTAGTGGTATATAATTTCTATAGACACCATCTGATTTCATTCCATACCATAGATTTAGACAGACAGAATATGTTTAGCAAGCTAGTGGCTTGATTTTAAGTTACTAGTGGATTGCTGGCAAATATGTGTTTTTGGTATGGCATGTAATACTGACAGTGATGTTGTTTAAGCCCAAATAGCTAGCCTTAATATTATCTGCACTGAAGAACTTATGGTATTTGTATGTAGTCAGAAATGATGCCTTACAACAAGTAGGAAGTTCTTTACAATATTTGTTGTGACATCTAAGTTATGAGTTGAGGGTTTGAACCAGATTGCTTTCTGCCTTCTGACTCTCTTTGAACGTATGTTAAATGGAGATTTTCAATATAAACTTCTCTCTAAGGCCATTCTTGGCTAATGCCTCATTATAGTAGTCAGGCTGTTCTATTGAAAAGAATAATTTGGAGAATCTCCTACTTAACCTGCTATCAGTTTCCTAATTATTTATAATTGTTAGGTGGTTCAAGGATATATACAGACACCTTATTTAGTTTCCTGAAGGTATCAAAAATAAACAATACCATGAAGTCAGCTACCCTTATCTAAACATAACTTCTGGAGACGTACAACAGTACCAGTCAAATACTAGGTTTCAATTACTTTAACATCAGTAGTTGATTAGTATTTATTTGGTTGACCATGGAAGGAAATTCTATCCTGACAGAATTTGAACTGTGAATTTATCGACGCATCATTTCTTTTTAAAATAAGAAATCTACCATCCAACAAAGGAGCATACACGTGGTTGCTTAATCTTTTAGAAATAATGGTAAAATTTTCCTCAAATCACACCTTCAATTTAAAAACAAAGTCATATTGGATGATGGAGTCCTAGATACTCTCTGTCTGAAATAACAAAACAAAAAAAATGGGGAAAAAAATATTAATGGCTGATAAGTCTTTGATCATAGGTCTGTTGTTTCAGTGCTGACCTGGGGGCTAAATAACAAACAATAGCAACTAAACTACTGATAGAAATTGAACCACATATCTCTTGCTTATCAATCAAACATGCTGCCATTTGCATAACACTGGGTATGCATCAGTGTTAATAAATTTAAAAGTCTGCTTTTCACTCCCCACTGTTTCACTATTACATTTTTTCTCTACTAAAGTGCACCAGTTGTGCAGTGTTTTAATTCTTGTTGGCTGCTGAGGCAACTATTGTCTTCTACACTACTTTACTTATATGTATCATATTACATTCTTGTAGATAAAATATATTTACTTCCCGTATCACAAAAATATTCAAAATTCTACCTACATTTCATGTATCAAAGATAAAAGTACATAACTAAAGTAAGTATTTTAGTTGTTGTTTAACCCCCAAGTCAACCTTAACTCATCAGGCATCTGATCCAAGATGTTGCAGCTGATAATCATCATAACTTTTCAACCAGTGAATCTAGAACTATATTATTCGATGTTTCCTTCCAAATGTGATTTGAAAGAGATTTTGCTTCTATTTCTAGCAGATAAAGCTCATGTCAAGGTTCCTTTCTTGGCTCAGTTAGTTGTTTAGTAATGAATTCTTGTGCTAACCAGCTAAGGTAGTCTATTTATAGTGTAGTGTTGCTAAAGGAAAGGTACAGCTAATAGGAAACTAAATCCTAATTATTAACCAAGAGCTTTTTTAAATGTCTGTTGTAAGTAACCATGCATTGGTTGGCTGCTCATGGTTAATTTGTACAGCAGACTCTATAAGTAATTATATTTCCTAGGTTATTCATCCATCTATAGGAAGTACAACACTGACGCTTTTGTATATTTGAAAGCAAGTGTGCCTGTTTGGTTAAAAAGATTGTTTTGTGACTCAAGTGGTTCTGTGTTTGATCCTACTGTGTGGCACCATGAGCAAATACCTTCTACCATCACCTGGGATGATGGGAATTCAGTAGACAGAAACTATGTAGATGCTTTTATTGGGTTGTCAGATAAATTCATTCATTCATTTTTTTTTTTTTACTTGGACATCATCATGTTTGGAAAGAAGTAAAATGTATTTTTTAAAAAAGCAATAACCAAAAATTGTAGAGGAAGACTAGAGTTGTAAGAAAACTATAAAATACTATGATAAAATATTTCTCTTGTTAATTCAAGTGACATTGGAAAGGATTAAAATAAATAGAAACAAAAAAAAAAACAACATTTATCTGACAACTCAATATATTCGTTCGACTAAAAATTCAAGGCGGTGCCCCAGCATGATCTCAGTCTGATGACTGAAACAAGTAAAAGATAAAAGATATGTGTAGACATACAAGAAGTAAATAGACACCATGATTTTGTCGTAATGACTTTATTTGGATATTTAGAATACCAAATAAATTTTGAACAATTGATGGGTAACTACTAATACTTTGTTGACATTTGCTTCTCGGCCATATGATTCCAGGTTTTGTGCCACTGCACGGTACCTTGGTGGAGTATCTTCTATATAGCCCCAGGCTAACCAAAGCCTTGTGTGTGGATTTAGTAGACGGAAACTGAAAGAAGCTTGTCATGTATATCATCATCATCATCTAGCATCCATTTTCCATGCTGGCATTGGTTAGACGGTTTGACCAGAGACTGGCAAGCCAGGGAGCTGCACCAGGCACAGGTCCGTTTTGGCATGGTTTCTACGGTTGGATGCTCTTCCTAACTCCAACCACTCCAGAGAGTGTACCGGGTGCCTTTAATGTGTCATCAGCATGAGTGTTTTTAGCGTGTCACTGGCACGAGTGATTTTATATATGTGTGTGTATTTGTGTTTCGCTTGACAACTGGTGTTGGTTTGTTTATGTCCCAGTAAGTTAATAGTTCAGCAAAAGACCTGACTCTTGGTTGTAACTTGTTAATATCAAATTCTTGGCTTGGTAATTTCTAATCCTGTATATGCTCACTGTCTAAAAATTGCATACATCTTGATTTGTCAGAAAAAAATTATATTGTGCTAAAAACCAGAAACTTGTTGCTCGTTACATTAACCACTCATCCTTCTTCTAAATATTACTTTTAGTTAAAATAGGCTTCCTCATTCAGTCATTTATCTTTAGGTCTGGTTTTTTTCCATATTAACCTGGGATAAACAAATATATTTTGAAGCATTTTTTTTTCTACAGTCCATGCCCTTCCTGTTATTAACCCTTATCTGTTTACAAGTAAGAGATCTATTATTCCTCACTTTGAAAGCAGAGCCAGCAGATGATTTGTTGACAGGGAAATGACAACACGTAAGTGATTTTCAGTGAAGTGCAAATGTAAGCAATAACAGATACATAGGTGTGCATACACACACACACACACACACACACACACACACACACACACACACACACACACACACACACACGCAGAGGCTTTCTACAGATTTTCTCTGCCAAATTCACTCACAAGACATTGGTTGGTTTGGGGCTTATAATAAAAGGCATGTGCTCAAAGAGCTGTATTTCTTCCTAGTTGCATATCCATAATAAGCTAGCTAATGAAAATAGTTTACTGTTCTTGGGCAAATTTTGAGTTTCTGTGCAAAGTTGATCAGTTTTTGTGCAAAGTTGAAAAGGGTTTACCCTTTTTGTTTAATTGGTTTGTTTCTTTGTTAACAGTAGAAATAAATATTTTGAGATTCCTTGTTCTTTGTTGCTGGAACAGTCAGCCTTTTAACAATTTGTTCTCTTTGAACAGATTAACAATTTGTTCTCTTTGAAAAGCAGAAATTTCTTTGGAATTTTATGCTCTAAGGATAGTCAAGATAGGTGTATCACAATGTAAATATAAGAAATGAATATTAGTTATAATGATGCAAAACAACAATTTGGTTTTCATGCCTATTGTCACCTATGGTCATGAATGTTGGATAATGGCTGAGAAAGCACAATCGTGAATACAAGCAGCCAAAATACGGTTCCTCCAAAGGATTGTTGAAGTAACATTACTCAACAGGGTTCATGACTTGGAGATTAGGGTGTCTGTCTAGGTTGAGCTGCTACTTCCTTGCATTTAGAAGTCACTGCTGTGGTACTACAGACATGTGATTAGAATGTCACAGGAAAGAATTGCAAGATAGGTTCTTTAAGCTGAGCCAACTGGCAGGAGACCTAGGAGTAGACCAATAATGAGATGATTGGAAAATATCCATAGTCTCAGTCATGCTTAGAAATCCAACTAGAAAGTCTAATGATATTTGCTTCTGATAGGACCCTATGGAGGAGATGCCTGAGGACTCTACCCCCATGATTCTCCCAGGAATAGTGGGTGGAGAAGATGGATGAATGGATGGATGATGCAAAACATTTGGATACATATATTTCATCATAAAATTCTAAGTGTCTCTTTACTTCTTGTATGTCTCTGAAAATGTGTGTGTGTTTTTTGGTGAAAGATATCCACGTCGGTGATAAAAAAAATTTTTTTAAATGTTGCTTTACAAATAAAATACTTTGAAATATTTATTCTGTATTGAATTAGACCATGCCTTGTCAATCTTAGTGTCAGAAATGCAATGACCCAGTAACTAGCCCTGTTACCAACAATTCTATTGTTCACAAATTGAAATATAAAATAAATAGATAAATAAATAGTTTTACACATTACAGCAACTGGAGTGTTGCCATATAAAAAGTTGATGAAATTACTTTTCTTTTTCTTCTTTTTTTTTTGGTTATTTTTTTTGTTCCAGTTTCAGAAAATCTCCTTCTACAAAAAAAGATTGTTTTATGTGCCAAAAATGTCGATAATTTCTATATTCTCACTGCCAAGTCAAATAACATTATTCCTTATATTTTTGAAGTCAAAGTTTTGGTTCATGTAAGTAGAGTTCTCATATTCTAGAGTATTGAGAGATTTATATAGACCCTGGATAGGAAGTTACTCTTGTTGTGTGGGTAAGGTATTAAGCGACATGCTCATCATAGGTTGTCATTTCAAATCCACTGTAGATATTTCATTGTCTTTTTGGGCCGAACACTTCAGTTAATAATACCTCAATCCCACATAGTTACCAGCAATAAGTACACCAAATTGTTTGAAAATGTTACGTGCATTAGATCAGCATCTTACCCAGAGGAAGATTTATCTTTAATTCACTTCACATTATGAAACCAGAGTTAATCCTTGGTTGTTAGAAGATTTCATAGCACTTAAGGAATATTTGATTGTTTACAAATATTTGTTACTGAGATATATGTACCTCCTCTACAGCAAAACCCCTGTTTCTGTCCCTCTATCATACTCTAACCTTATCACCTGGCACAATACCCCGCACTCTCAAAGGCTCTTTGTCCTGTGAGTTACTTGGTGACATGTGCTGGTGATAAGTGCACACTGTAAAGTGGTTGGCATTTGGAAGGGCATCCAACTGTAAAAACTATGCCAAAGCAGACCTCACCAGTGCTGGTTCCATGTAAAAAGCACCTAGGCCACTCTGTAAGGTGGTTGGCATTAGGAAGGGCATCCAGTCGTAAAAACAATGCCAAAACAGTGAAGTCTGGTGCAGTCTTCTGGCTTGCCAAGCTCCTGTTAAACCGTCCAAACCATGCCAGCATGAAAAACGGATGTTATATGGTGATGATGATGAGGAGGATAAGACAGTTGTGGTATTATTTGAGGTTCTGATATACTGGCCACACTTAAATGAACCTCACACTTTTAGTGAACCTTTCATTTCTATAGCCAATCTGAGGCTTTGTCCATGTGATGATGAGGAAGGTTGTCATAACAGTGCAAGGGCATGATTGTCATAGATGGCTACTTTGTGATTATGGTGACTGGGTTAATTACATGTGAATTCTATATTTCTGGAGAGTTAATGAAAGAACCTCTGCACACATGGACACTTGATCTTCTAGAAATAGCAGCCAAACTACCCTCTGGCTACACTCATTTTAAAATGATAGAGCATATTGGATAGTATAGTTCTAGAATATTTTATGGCTTCATCACATAGTTAGAAGAGAAAGGGTGGTCCCCATGACCTTTACAGATGCTTCATGATTAGTGGCAATTTGAGAGGAAAATTATTTATGGATTACTACAATAGAAGTTGTGCACAAAGCTATGATTGTGAAGTTAAAGCATTTGCTTAATAAATGTACCACCCAAGAACATGTACAATCGTTCTATGCAATTTCAGTCATGAAGCTTATATTGACTTGAAACTGTGGTAGGAGAGGCTTGCTTAAGGTGCTATGCAGTGGGGTCAGTCTCCAAATTCCTTGCAAAGCAATCTGGTTTAACTTTCTACTTTTTCCCTTTCTGCAGCTTCGAAAATCATAAGTTGGATATTTGTGTGAGATAGACAACTGATAAGCATTATATTTTACTGTCAATAGTTTAATATAAATAGATTAATAAGTTATATTGTTTGATTGACAATTATCATTTTTATGTCTGCTTTTTTTATGCTGGCATGGGTTAGATGAATTGTCATGACTTAAGTCAGTTCTTATTCCTAGATAGGTTGGGGATCACATCTCGTTCAGACATTCCATTTTTGGCATGGTTTCTATAGCTGAATGCCCTTCCTATTGCCAACCACTTTACAGAATATATACTAGGTGCATTTTACTATGGAGCCAGTGCTAGAGCAGTTGCTTTGTCATTGGCAAGATTAGAGTTTTATTTTCCTTGTGTTGTCTCCATTTGTTCATTTCTTTCTTTCTTTCTTTCTACACAACTGGATGGGGAGAGAGTGACAGTGGTGATAGAGTAAAAGAAGAAAACCAGACTGGTAGCAGGAGTGAGGGAGAAAGGAAAAGAGAGGGAGAGACAGACAGCTAATGATGATTGTTGGGGAGATTGAATTGAAAAAGCATGAGTAATGTACTAGAGGAATAGAGAATGATTAGAGGAAGATGAAGTAATAGAAACAAGTACTGGGAGTTAGAGGAAGACAGATGGTGAGTGGCAGAGGAGGATATAATATGAGAGTGATGATGGATGTCAACAATATATGGTAGAGGAGGGAGTAATGTGAGCCGGGTGATGGATGTCAGTAATAAATGACTGGGGGGAGAGAGATGTCAATAATGAGAGCTAAAGGAGGGAATAAAGTGAGAGGCTAATAGTAATGTGAAAGATGATAAAAAAAAGTGGGCTTGAATATGGAGAGATCCAATTAAATGTTACACAGGTTGGCATGATAAGAGAGGTAGTGATAGTAGGAAGGAACATTGATAGTGAGTGATAGAGAGTGAAGAGAAAGGGCGAACAGAAGATAAAGACTTAATATGAATGTAATGGTTGTGAAAGAGCCAAATGTAAGCAGGCAGACACCTACCTATCTACCTACCTTGTAATTACAGTTGAATATTTATGATAATAGGTTTGAAATACAAAATGGTATTTAAAAAGGAAGACAAATAACTGAGAATCAAAAGAAAATTGGGGTTGTGGGAACACACAGGTTGTACACAAATACTGTAATGTTAATAAGTAGGCAATCAAAAGATCAATGTTGTTGGCCTAACCGCTCTTCCTGAACATTCTTGATATGAAAGTAATAAAAGAATGGATAATGAACAATAAATAGAATATACTATTGATTATTAAAGAAAGGCTAGTTTGAGGAGAAAAGATGAATAAGTAACTCGGTGTTGGCTCCATTAACCTACCGACATATTCTCATAAGTTGATCTCATTTAGTTATCTATTGTCTTAAATCATTACTACCTAGTTTCAGAAATAGAAATGTACCCCAGCTTACAAATTTTACATAATTACCAGTGGTATCTGCTTGATAATCAGAACAAATGGCCACCTATCACAACTGTTGCAAATCACAGTCTGTCAACGGTGTCTTCTGTCATCTATTACTGACTCTGAAACTACTACTGAGTACACTAGAGATGTTTAGAGACATCTCATTTGGACTAGAGCATAGGAGAGCCATATCAGTATATGTGGGCACCATTGTAATGGTGCATGGCTTTCAGAACAATAAAGGTCAAGATGGTCAGCACTCTTCTGAAGTAATACAATATATTTACAAAGCAAAAACCAACCTTGACATGTTGGTGGATGTGCAGCATGACATCTAAAAGAACATGTCCTTGCTGCCAGCCAGCCTAGTAAGGTACTGGACAGATAGACTCATTAAGTTACTGGGGGATTCATTTAGGCCAGATCTCCAGGTGGATAGGAACTGGGATGAAGTTACAATTAGTGGGGCTAAGAGAAAGCTATATCTGAAAGGTTGGACAGATGGAAAATGCAGACATCACTTCCATTACATATTACTGCCTGACTTGTGCTTTGTCTCAAGGTTTGTTGCGTGACTGCTTATTTGCTTCTTGTGGGAAGGGATGTATCTGCTGCCAACAGCCTCTTTGTGGAGAGCTCAGTATGTTGTGGTTGATGATGCACAGACATATGCTGAAGCTGAGGCAGCTACAGAGCTTCCTGGATGGTGAGCAAGTATGGCAGTCTTTAGTGAGGCATGTTTTCCTACAATTCATCTCTTTGGTGAAGATATAGCAATGAGTTGAATGAAGATGAAGGATGGGTACTGAGTAGCTGTAATGTTGTCAGGTGCCTGGTATTTATAATGTTGTTAGTTTTCTACCAGTTGAACAATGTAGCCAGTATCATTGCTAGTGGTGAGGAAAAGTAGTGATGTTCTTAGGGAAACTTTGGATATTGATGAGAATCAACTGATTAGGGTGTTCTGAGAGACCTCCCACCTGAAAATTATGAGTAACTTATAAAAAAAATCTCTGGCTTGGCATTGATACCAAGGAGTATTACCAGTCTGATAAACTCTGCTGGCACAGAAGTGCTGTAAGCAGGGTCTGTCCTTGATGGGCATAGAATGACAAAACTATTCTGCATACACTTATTCAATATCTGAGCATTGCTGACTTATGGGGTTATGTTGAACAGCTGTTGTCATGTGTAGAATGGATCCAACTAGCCCCTGAATCCATCATGAAACTAACCCTGTTGCCTTTGACTGTGAAGCGAAAGCAGTTTTCCTTTGTCCGGTGGGTATAACTGTAAAGACTGAAAACAGTCACTTTTCACCTCAAACAAGATATCATTGACTTCTTGCAAGTTCCACTTGGAGAAGGTGGGAAGAGAGGTGCTACCCTCTAGTAAATGTGTGAAGAATGTGGATAAGTGTGCAAGTATGGTCCTTCTCTCAGCATTTGCCAGTGAAGAACTCAGCTGGGAGAGGGAACTTGCCTTTAGTAGGCATAATAATCTTGGATCTGTGGAGTTTTTGATAGGCCATAGGTGACAGTTCTCCTTTCTGGGATCTATCCTGTAATTGTATACTATATATATATATATATATATATATATATATTTTAATATTATTGCCGTCTAACCCATGCCTGCATGGAAAAATAGACGTTAAAGGATGATGATGATGATGATGATGATTATCTTCTCATTCATTCAATTTCTTGTTAAAACAACACACTTTTTGTAACCTGTCTCTAATGTTCTCTTATTCAATAAGTTATTCTTGCATAACTTATGCCATAATTTAGGGTTTGAAATTTTTTATTGTAAAGCAAACATTTGAATGTTTGTATGTTTTTAAAGTGTTCTATATTAATAGTCTAATATTTTATCTTTCAGAATGCTATCTAACTTGAAATATTCCAAAACAGGATGATGTCTGAGCTTGGAGAAAACCCAACATCGAAAAGAAGGTAAATTTTAAATTCAGTATACAGTACATTCCTTCAGTATAACTATAGTTTTGTGTAAAGGCAGCAATTTGGCTGAAGCATTGGATTGAATGCTAAGCAATATACATTTTGGCCCTTTACTTTTCATTCATTTAAGGGTCAATAAAGTACCAGTCCAATATTGTGATTGATTCTTCTCTCTCTCTCTCTCTCTCTCTCTCTCTCTCGCTCTCTCTCTCTCACGCTCATCCGCCTGCCTGCCCACCCACTCACAAATATGTTTTAGCCATCAGATACAAGCCATTTCTTTTTATGCCTCAATGAAATTTTCTTCTTATCACCCATTACATCTGACTGCTGCTGTTCTCCAGTAATGACATGGACACAACCTGCTGATTTTTTTTTTTTTTTTGAATAATACTTTTATGGCATTTCCTGTTGTCTAATTGAAAGACTTGAGCCAGAATGACTTTTGTCATTCAATAAATTATTGAGACTACACTATGACTGAAAGAAAAATAGCTCAAGAGTGTTAGGCAACTATTAGACAAACTAACTTATAGTATTTGAAGACAGCCATTTTACATTCTAATTTATAATTAAATTTCATTAAAAGCCTTGTTAAGTTAAAGGAGTAGATTGAAGAGGAGTACACAGTGAATTAAATTACATTGTATTTTTTAATTCATATTTCATTGAGCCTTCCGCCCCTCCAAGAACGATAAATGGTAAAGCCAACTTTAATGGGATTTAAGCTTGGAATGTACAAGAACACAGTGAAGCACACCTGTTGTATTTAGCATTTAAGCAATAAATGCTCTAACTTTCCATTCTGTATTTTTTAAAGAAATGGTTTTTAGATTTTAATGCTTTGATAATCAGGAGCTGGCAATATTTGTAAATTTAAAAAATTCTTTTTTTTATTATCAGAATCTTAATGAATTGAAACACATTTGAAATTTACAGTAAGTAAAAAAAAATATCTTAACTACTTCAGCCAGTGCTGTTTTGGGATATAAATTAGGTTTACATCATAGACAGATAATATTTATTTATTCTATAAATTTCTGTCTAGATGAAGACAAAATAGTATTTCATTACTACCAATGTCAACTACACAACAGACCCATACATATCAATAAGTTCAACAAGACAAAAAAAAACAACTACAAATGTTTTTCTAAAAACTGTTTCATATAGCTACAATGAAGTTACTTTTAGTGATAGGCCACAGTGCTGAAAATTTTGACATAACAATTTTTTTCTGCACTTTTGATAACTAAATTGGCTGTTCCACAATGTATTGTCAATTTTAATTTCTTATTACTTCATATCAACAATTATGAGCAAAACATTTTTATGTATATAGTATGATATTGATTGAGGATGTTTCCTATCGGGCAAAACAATTCAGAAGTTAAATGGAAATGGTGAAATTACAAAATGTACTTAGTTTCTGTTTATAAGCTGCTGCTATATATAGTTTGTGTTATTTCCTATTATAGTAGGTTATTGAAAGTAAAATTTTTGCAAGTATGCATTTGTTCTTATAGTAGCGCATATAAACAAAGTCTATTCCAGATGTGACTATCCAGTCAATGTATCAATACTTATGTAATATGTATATTATTTTATATTATGCTAAAATCATTTAATAAAATTAAAGGAAATATTTTTATATAAATTGTATAAATATCTATATATATAGTCACAAGTATGGCTGTGTGGTTAAGAAGTTCACTTCTCAAACACATGGTTTCAGTCCCACCTTAAGCAAGAGTCTTCTTTAGCTCCAGGCTGACCAATGCCTTGTGAGTAAATTTGTTTGATGGAAACTGTGGAAGCTTGTTATGTGTGTGTATGTGCGTGCGTGCGTGTGTTCATCCTTCACCACTGCTTGATTTATTGGTTTATTTACATCCCTGTAGCCAGTGGTTCAGCAAAAGAAACTGATAGAATAAGTACTGGAGATGATTTGTTCGACTAAATTCAACTAAACCGTTTAAGGTGGTGCCCCAGCATGGTCACAGTCCAATGACTGAAACAAAAGATAAAAGATATTAAATGATTTAACATATTAAATTATATTGCCTGGATGATCATAGCTGGTACACTTTTGTGCTATTTCCCATTTTAGCAGGTTATTGAAACTCAAAGAAAAATGTTAAGAAGCATTCAAACACAAAGATATATATAGCAGCACATAAACTGAAGCTAGTACATTTTATCCTTTCTCTGTTTCCATTTAAATTTTAAATTTTACTTTTGAATCATTTTGCTGTGTTAATGAAATAGGTCACAACCTTCATTGATACAATCTCTGAAATGGTCATTCCTATGAAATATAATGAACATTTAATATATCATCACTATCATAGAAAAATGTAGCATTATTATGGTGATTTAAATTCCTCATTACACAACAGTTAGATATGTACTGACATGGGTGCCCTTTACGTGTCACCGGCACGGGTGCCCTTTACATGTCACTGGCATGGGTATCTTTTACGTGTCATCGGTATGGGTGCCTTTTATGTGTCATCGGTACGGGTGCCTTTTATGTGTCACCGGTACAGGTGCCTTTTACATGTCACCGGCACAGGTGCCTGTTACGTGTCACCAGCATGGGTGCTTTTTATGTGTCACCGGCATGGGAAATAAATATATAACCTAATTCCGGTTATGCTGTCCAAAATATGTCTATGAACATGGGACTGGGAAAATTGCTAACATTCACTTCTCATGTATAATGCTCACCATTAATTTTTAGATTTAATAATTTGGGGGGAAAAATGGACAAATTATTCGAGAATACAATATTTTGTTGGTCATAGTTCTGCCACTTCACTTCACTTAATAATAATAATAATCTTTCTACTATAGGCATAATGCCTGAAATTTTGGGACATGGGAGCTAGTCGATTACACCGACCCCAGTGCTCAACTGGTACTTATTTTATCAACCCCCTCAAAGGATGAAAGACAAAGTTGATTTTGACAGAATTTAAACTAAAAAATGTAAAGTGGGGCAAATTGCATTTTGTCCGGTGTGCTTAACGATCCTATCAGCTCATCACCTCAAAAATAATAATAATCCTTTCTATACTGGGCACAAAGGCCTGAAATTTTCGGGGATGGGGATAATCAATTTCATCGACCCCAGTGCGTAACTGGTACTCACTTTATTGACTCCGGAAGGATGAAAGGCAAAGTCAACCCCAGCAGCATTTGAACTCAGAACGTAAAGTCGGAAGAAATGCCGTTAAACATTTTCCAGGTGTGCTAACAATTCTGCCAGCTCAAATAATAATCCTTTCTGTACTGGGCACGAAGGCCCGAAATTTTGGGGGAGGGGAGTAGTCGATTTTATCGACCCCAGTTC
>JAOPUL010004099.1:113728474-113743624 GCA_027564515.1 Octopus rubescens
GCAGTGGGATTGAACCCAGAACCATGTGGTTGGGAAGCAAGCTTCTTACCACACAGCCACGCTGCGCCTATGTATATATATGTATACGTATACGTATATATATATATATGTATACGTATATATATATGTATACGTATATATATATGCATACGTATATACTAACCAGTGTTTGTTAGTTTACACTCCTGTAACTTAGCGTTTCGATAAAAGATATCAGTAGAATAAGTACCAGGCTTGAAAAGATAAGTTCTGGGGTTGATTCATTCGACTAAAAAAATTCGAGCTGGTGCTCCAGCATGGTCAGTCTGATGACTGAAACAAATAAGATAAAAGAAAGAAATGTGTGTATGCATTTATATATATGTGTATGGATATAAATATATATGTGTGTGTATGTATATATACTTGTGTTTATGTATATATAGGTACGTGTGTGTTTATATGTGTATATATATGTATGTATTTGTATATATATATATATATATATGTATGTGTACATGTATATATATATATGTTTGTGTACATGTATATATATGTACATATGCACGTGTATATACATGTGTATAAATGTATATATATATATATATATATATATATATAAATATGTCTATATATATATGTGTGTGTTTGTATATATATATATATATATTTAGGCGCAAGCGTGGCTGTACGGTAAGAAGCTTGCTTTCCAGCCACATGGTTCCAGGTTCAGTCCCATTGTGTGGCACCTTGAGCAAGTGTTTTCTACTATAGGCTTAGGCCAACCAAAGCCTTGTGAGGGGATTTTTGTGGACAGAAACGTAAAGAATCCTGTCGTATATATATATATATATGTATATATGTATATGTAGGTCCTTGTGTCTGTGTTTGTCCTCCACCACCGCTTGACGACTGGTGATGGCCTGATATGTGCCTGTAACCTAGCGGTTCTGCAATAGAGACCAATAGAATAAGTACCAGGCTTTAAAAATAAGTACTTGGGTCGATATGTTTGACTTAAAATTCTTCAAGGCAGTTCTCCAGCCTGGTCACAGTCTGATGACTGAAACAAGTAAAAGAATATGTGTGTATGTGTATATTATTAATAAAAATCACGCAAAAACCAACCATGTGAAATTCAGCTGCCCAGAGTCTCCTGGCTGGTATGTGAATTTTCTTTTCAAATTGTGTGCGATCTTTTGAACCACATTACCTCATAAAATGTTGCTAACCCACTTGAGAAATATTGGTTCCAAATATCAATCCTAAAAGGATGAAAGGCAAATTCAACCTTGGCTGAATTTGAACTCCGAACATAATGACAGACACAATCCTGCTAACCATTTTGCCCAGCGTGCTAACGATTCTGTCAGCTCACTGCCTTACAGCTTGAGAAATATTGAAATAGATTTATATTCCAACCCTGGGATAGCTGAATTTCACACGGTTGTTGTGTGATTTTTTTTTGTTTATATCTTTATTCTCTTAATTGATTGACTGCTCTACTACTTGTTGAACTTAATGCCATGCATGTAGAAATTTATAGGCGTGGCTGTGTGGTAAGAAGCTTGCTTCCCAACCACATGGTTCTGGGTTCAGTCTCACTGCATGGCACCTTCAGCAAGTGTCTTCTACTATAGCCTCGGGTTGACTAAAGCCTTGTGAGTGGATTTGGTAATCAGAAACTGAAAGAAGTCCGTTGTATATATGTATGTATGTATGTGCCGGTGACACATTAAGGGCACCTGGTACACTTTCTGGAGTGGTTGGTATTAGGAAAGGCATCCAACCGTAGAAACCAAGCCAAAAATAGACTGGAGTCTGGCTTGCTAGTTTCCAGTGACACCATCTAACCCATGCCAGCATGGAAAACAGATGCTAAATGAGGATGATGATATATTACTGAATGAAGTAAAAGTTAATATAATTGTATACACGTGATTTAATGGCTGTAATGACTGCCACTATGATTATTTTAGTCCAAACACACTATTTCAAATAATGTCATTGCCAAACAAATACAATTCACTAAATTAAAATTGATTAACCCAATAGTGCCATGTTCAGAGTTCTGATATAGAACAGAAGTTAGTCTCATACTACTGTTTTGTCATCTCAAAATAAGAACATAAATTTACAACAGTTCTTTATTTAATATATGATTCTTATGATGATAATTGAATTTTCTTGCAGGGTATAGAACAGCTAAAAAAAGAACAAGCCACCTGGGAGCGGAAATCTCGTTGGTTAAGTATCAAGTCTGTATTTGGTCATCCATTCGGCTTGCATTGGTTCTCTCCATTTTCCAAACCTCTTGGATATAAACTCCTACATGAACAGTATGCCGTCTAGAGCAGAACTGTTTATTGTTGTTTTGTTTTGTTTTGTTTGTTTGTTGAACTGCAGCTAGCCACCCTGTGTCAGTGTGACTAGCCATGAACTTGTGATGTCATTTGTTCAAACAACAGCCATTTTTATTCGAAACTGAAAACTGGATCTCCTTTGTATTTTTCCACCACCCAGGTGCTTTAAAAGAGACAACCTGATGGTTCTGTTGATTAGAACATGTATTCATGTACGTTACGTACTATTTCAGTGAAACTATAAACAAAGTAACATAAAAAACTTCTCCAAAGACAACATCAGTTGTTGATCAGCTTAAATTTCAGACTACTTCTCAAAACTACTTCTACAGGACCATACAAATTACGAAACATCTACACCAACCAAACACAAACTTCAAACTTGAGATCATGCCTTACAATTTACTTTTCTCAATGTTGCTTAATATATATATATGTATATTTGTGTACTCACGCACATACATACTTACGCAAAATTGGTTACATATATTCTACTACATATACTGTCATTTTTCTACTTTTCCACAAAGTCTGCTTTTACTCCTCTCATCTTTAAGAAACATTTAATTTATTGAAGAGCATTTTGTCTGTGCTTGCTGTAATCTTTTCCAACATTTGACCCTAACCTTTATCTAAGTTAAAAGACAAAGTTGCTATTGAAATATTCATACACCTTATGTCCAGAGAACTGTTATTTGTTCTGTAATTTATCCTGTCATATTCCAACTATTCTAGCAAGACAACAGAAAATATGCCACTTCAGTTTGTAATAAAACAGTCACATCAAGTGATGTTGTTGCCTGTTACCAAATCAAATTGTCAATTTCATTTAACCATTATTTTTACATTTGTTTTTAATTTATCTTCTTATTGTTGATATAGAGAGTTTCTGTTTTAATTTCTTAACTAATAATCATTGGATTTTATTTTTTAAAATAATTTTAGCTAATGCTCTGAAGCTTGTCATTTTTGTCTTCTACTTACTATTTTCAGTTGGATCCACCTTTATATATTCATCATTCTACTGGAAGTATGTACATTTTTTAGGTACAACTTACAAACACATTCAATTAAGGCAACTTTTTTTTTTTAATTGCCTTTTTTCTTTCTTTTACAAATGCCTATGGACAGTTAATTTTTTTAACCAAGTGATATTTTTTTAAGGGCTTGGTACAAACAAGTTGTTTCAAATGGTTTAAATAGCAATTTGGAATTTAATGTGGATTTTGAAAGTAAATTAGAAAGCATAGGTGTGCTTGGCTGAATGAATGACAGTAGATGGGACTTGAAGAAGAGCTTTGAATGTACTTGTTTTCCACCTTAACTGTGCCAGAACTATTGATTAATTGCTGGAATATTTTTTTAGTCACAGTTAATATTCTGCCGTCTGTGAATAGTTTATTTTAGTATACAACTGTGTACTCTATGCTGATCGGTCTCTATATCATCAGTATACATGATATAGTGACTACTAATCCAACATTGTCTTTATGACAAACTTAATGGCCAATACACCCTTACTGTGACATGTACTGACTTTCCCAATCTCCAGTGACATGTCTCTATAGTGATCACCTCCAAATGAATATACTCAATATGATAGCTTCTTAATTAACATACCCAGTATCTTGATTGTTCTGTCACAATACTTAGTATGTCAATCAATACACCCAACAATGTGACCTCCGTATCAACATAGCTTCATTGTTGATAAATTAGTTCTCTGCATGTATAATTAAAGTCATTGTTTAGCTGTTGAAGTTTATTATTGATAATTTGTTTTTTTGTTTTTTCACAATGGAATTGTTATTTTTACAGGCAGATATTTTAAATATTGTGTTATATGCTATGGGGAGCCATGTTAACTCTGTTACCTGGGCACATTCTACTGAGGTGTCTTAAATATTAAGTTATCTGCGTAAAACAAATCAAGTTTGTTTGTAAAACTCTGATTAGTAAAGAACAACAAAAAAAGTATTTAAAAAAAAAAAAACTATAGAATAATTGGGCAGGAGATGCTTAATTCTTTCAATGTTGAAGTCAGTTCATGTAAAATTCTTTATTAAGCTTTGTCTACAGGATCAGTAGTGTGGGTGAGAGAAATATCAAAACCTTTTCTCTAAAAGAAATTATTTCAGGAAATTATCAGCTTCTACTTTCTGTTACTTAAGCATGTATGCTGCAACAGCTTTGCAAGGCTTTGGAAAAATGTACCTACAACACCCCTGCCCCTTCTTTTTCAATATTGTCTCCCAGTTGTGCCATGTGATATAATTACAGTCAACATCTACTTCTAGTATATTTTTTAATGTAACAACTATGTTGAAAAACAAACTTATTTTTCAGTTATTGATTTTATTACACTTAAATATTTTTCTGCCCTTGTTATGTAAATGTTTTTTTTTTTTCCCCAACATCATCCTCATCCACATCAGCAGCAGCACATGTCAACACAAACCTATCTTATTTAATAAAGAATATTCCATTATTTCAACACTCTTCATTATACTGAAATCACCATGTCTTACAACCTATGCTACTTTTTGTTCTGAATATTTGAAATCAAGTATAAAAAGAAGACAATTAAGAACCATTATTAATTGTAAGAAAAGAGTTGCATTCAGGAGATTTTGTTTACAAATGGGTGCCGTCAAGGCTGTGTAATTTACTTCGCAACCACATGGTTCTGAGTTCAACCTCACTGTGCAGCACCTTTGAAAAGTGTCTTACCATAGTCTCAAGTCATGAGTGGAATTTGGTAGACAAACTGTGTGGAAGACCATTGTATTTATTGGAACTTTTTTTTTTTTATGTTGCCTGCCTATGAAGGATGTAAAACATCAATGCTTTTCAAATGTTATCTCTTGAATAGTTGTTCTGCACCTAGTTAGACATACCCTTATCACTTTCATTGTCCTAAATGCAGTGAACCAGTTAATGGCTCATTGTAAACCTGTAACCACCATCACTGTTGTTCACAGATTGTAATATAGATTAAAATAAACTGAATTTGGTGGGTGAGGATTAGGTGAATTGAAAAGGGAAGTAACAGGTGGAGAAACATTAGTTAAATTAACTGGTAAACAGAACATTGCTAAATTGGTTGGTGATTAATTGTAAGAAAGATATTTGGGAGCTTAAGAAATAGCCAGCCAGCCAGCCAACAGGGGGAAAGTAAGTGATGACCAGTTCAACATATGTTAGCATCATGTAAAGTTTAATCTCAAAAGTTTTTGTCTGTGACATGTAAAGAAGAGAATTCTAAGTGAGCTGTTAACAGTGGGTAAAACTATAGTGTTTTAAGGGTCGATTCACAAAGAGCTGATATTGCTACGATATCACACCAAGGGAAGAATCCTATTCCTGCTGCACCACTGAATAAGATTTAAATGTTAAAATGCCTAGTCTACCTAACTGCAAATAGGTATGACAGGATCACATCTGTTATAAACAGCACTGCTGGAGTTTTGCAGTGTTAAATTCAAATCTTCCTATAGTATATCCAGTTTACTATAGAGAAAACTGGATGTAATATATATTAATGAAGTTTTCAATGATGTCCCAACAACAGTAAATGATTTCAAGATTGGTTTATAGTGAAGAGTGTAAACTAATGGCAGAGCTAAGGAGGTAGAATACAGTTGATGTAAAATTGAAACTGTTCCACACTAATGATAGTGGCTGTATAGTTAACTGGCAACATACTTATAGTCTTACATGCTATGATTCATGGTAGACTAAGTATTTTTGTTGTCGTTGGAAGGGGATATGTTTGATAGTATTAGTTGGAAAGTGTGATGTGGTATAACAAATTTACTCAGACACAATATCACTGAATTGAAAATTAGTTTAAAACAAGATTATATGCCATGAGGAAAGCTTGGCTCTGATGTTTTGGCAAAAAAAAAAAAAAAAAGAAGAGAGAAATGTGTTGGGAGTTTATCTAGACACACTTCTCATTTTTTTTCAAAGAAGGATCCTGCTCAAAATGTTAACCTATTTTATTTTACAAATATTAACTGATTTTTGCTGTTAAAGACCATTATTAGTTTCCTTGATCCTGTGAAAAGTCTGAGTAAAACAAAAATTCATCAGTTCCAAGACAACATTTTATTGCAATGACATGAAAAACAAATGGCTGGTTTTATTCTTTTATACATTTCAGCTCAAAGGCTGTGGCCATGCTGGAGCACCGCCAGTGATGTTAACTTTTTTTTCCTTCTCAACATTATGGAATAAATGAACGCTTTTTTTTTTCTATTTTATCTATTACAAAATATGTTAGAAATATTGTTCTTACAACTCTTTAAAAAACACCTTATGAAATTGATATTCTATATGTATAATAATGTGAGCTTTTTTGTTTTTGTTTTGTTTTTTTTATTTTATTTCGCTGGTAGTTCATTGGACGACAGTAGAAAAGATGTATTGGCAAGTGTTTGAAATGGAGCCATCAAAATGGCTCCATTTCTAGAGATTTCTCTAGAAAATGTCAATCAATAAGATATAAAAATTCCTTCCTCAAAAACAAAAAGTCATATATATACATTTGATTGTAAGCAGTGATTATTGAAGCTTAACTTCACTAATTTAGTACAAAAGTAGTAAATATTCTAATTGAAATATCTTTTGATGGGTATTTTTTTTTTATAACAATTTGCTCACTAACACTTTAAATTTCTTAAGAAAAAAAAAAAAAATATGGACAAGGGATGGGGAAATAGCCATGTTGTAGATGTAAACAAAAAAAATTTTTTTACTGTAATATACAGAGTAAATATTGTGAAGATTTATTGATTATAGAATCAATACACAAAGTTTGCCTTCCAAAAGTATTGCCTCAAAAATTAGTGTTTGAATGATCAGCTAAATTCTTACAGCCAACACTTCTAAAATGATAAAAATTAAAAAAAGGTAACTTTTGGAGTGGTTTGAAGTTCACAACAAAATTATAGACTCAAAAATGATAATGTTTTCTCAAAATAATAAAACTTAAAAGAAAACAAGTTAACAATTAATCATTAGCTTTTGCTTGGTAGTTTAATTTAACTGTTTGTAAAAGATAGGGAGCTTGTTCTTGTATTAGTTACCATAAATAACTCCAAGATTACAATCATCTTATTTAAAAGGATATATATATATATCATAAACCAATTTAGAATTGATAAATAGCAAGCTTGAATTGAATAAAGACATTTGCAAGTTTACACATTTGAAACAAATTGAAACTGTATTATAATAAACAAAATTACTGGTTCTAATAGTTCTCTCGTTCACCAAAAGAAGCAGTTTTACCGTGGATATACAGAGTATAAGAGACTAAATTGTCTTCATTGTTGAGCATGTCAGGTGGGTTTTGATTGCTGCTAATAGGTTTAAAAACTATTTTGAGCAAGTTAAAAAATAAAATATTTCTGAAATTTTATATATTAAAAATGTTTGATTGTGTTTGGGATTAATATCCAATAAGGAAAGCTTAGGTACAAAGTTAAAAAAGAACTCAAATGCAGTGAATATTATAATAGAGGTGGGTTTTTGAATGCAATATTTTGGACGGATGTGAAGGTAGCCAGGCAAACTCTGTGATAACATCACAATAGAGTTCTATCTGTCGAGGGGGGGAGGGGCTTTAGTTTGCAATTTAAGGATCAACAAAAGAGATCATGATGTAACGGGTGCCTTTTGTCGTTCTCAGTCCTTCGTGGAAATGTGTTAGACGTCCAGGATGCATTAACAACCAACCCTTCCTTGTGTCCAGAATTTTACAGTTGTAACGAATAAAATTAACACCTCCTCCCTGAAAGTAAATAAAACAAATTTATTACAGTAGCCAGCTTTGATTAAAGACAACTATGGTTAGACATAATCAACTGAACACTTAGAATCAAATGTAAATTTGCTACCCTTGATACATCATACTTTAATTTTTCTTTGAATTATATTGTGTGGGCAGTCAGTAAATGTTTTCACCACTACGTATACCATATCCTATGTTTGGCATATGCTAAACCACACAATATGTGAAAGGTTTTGGAAGTCAGGACATAATAACTACATACAAGATGGTATTAGTTTCAATATGATCTAAAGCCCAAATGATGCCTTCAGTAACAACTGATTCTATTTATGATAACTTCAATTTCTTAGCATAAAATAATGCTTGGTATCAGCTTGCAACACCACCTTCAACAGTTTCACTTGTTACATGTATTTTTCCATGTTAACATGAATAGGATATGTTTTTTGTTGGAACATGGTTTTTTTATGGCAGGACACCTTACTGTTAGCTACTCAACAGTGAAGTAATGATATCACCTGTTTTATGTTAATCAGGCAAACCGAAGCAAATATTATTGCTGACAACACAATGACTGTCGTAACAATGTTTCAATTCCTGGTCATGTGGCCAGTAGTCCACATCCTTAACCTCAGTCATTGTGTCTCTGTTAGCTAAAATAACCATAACTATGATGATGTAATGGACAACCCTTTAGCATTCAGATTACTCTGTCAAATGTAATATTTATTCACATTGTTTTGAATTAATCAAGCATTACCTGGTAGTTTCAAGATTTCGATGATGTGATTGTTTGCTTACATTGAAAGGCCAGATCTGACTGGTTTGAACATAAAAAGGTAGAATATTTGGGTCAGATGTGGTTGATTTAAATGCTGGGGTTTAGACCTAGGTCAGCCCTGATCAGCAAACCAATGATGAAAAATATTCAGATAATTCATCTAAGACTACTTTATCTAATATAGTAATCTTTTTCTGAGACAGCTGTGAGTTGAAGATTCAGCTGCTATTTCTAAAAGGCCAAGTGACTATGTAGAGGCTTCCATCACTGGCTTAAGGTAGAACTTGCTAATGAGAGGCCACATGACTTAGCCAGATCATTGTCATTTGTTGGAACATGTTTTTACACCATTCCTACTGTTAGCTACTCAACCATGAAGTAATGGGTACATCATTCCTTTTGACTGGTAATATAACTATAACTCATTGATGTAGGTTTTAATTAGCTTATTCAATCAAGAGACTATATATAAGATAGTTATTATATATAGCAAAGTGATTTAATAAATTTTCTTACCTCATAATCATCATGTCGTGTATTGAGGGCAATATTAATGGTGAATGTTGATGAATCATGATGGGGTCGCAATAGTGGCTGCTCATCAGGTTTGTATCGGACAATAAAGTTCATAATTGCTTGAGGTGGCTGAAGCAAAAAAAAAAACAAAAGCATTCCAGTTGAAAGGTCATTAAAATGAAATAACAAGGGTAAATAATAACAATACTTTGAAGTGGACCAATTAAAACACTTGACACCTCATTTGCAATCCCAAAGTGGCTAGTTCCATTGCATGGCACCTTGGGCAAGTGTCTTCTACTATAGCCCCAGTTTGACCAAAGCCTTGTGATTAGATTTGGTAACAAAAACTGAAAGAAACCCATCGTATATTACATATATATCATCATCGTTTAACATCCGTTTTCCACGCTGTCATGGGTTGATTGATAAATATATAAATATACACATATGTATATATATATCTATGGGTGTGTATCTGTGTCTCCCACTACTGGTGTTGGTTTGAAAATATGCCCATAACTTAGCAGTACTAGACTTTAAAAATAGATACTGGGGACAATTTGTTTATCTAAAAACTTCAAAGAGGTGCCCCAGCATGGCTGCAATCCAATGACAAACAAGTAAAAGACAAAAGATATACAGAAATTGCATCAACAAAAATTGAAACCATCTTTGGAATCTTGAGCTGCATTTTGTGCTTTGAGATACATTGCATTGAGATGATTTCCTTTGTGTAGCTTCACTAGATTGCTTCGAGTTCTGCCATTAATTTTATACTGTGTGGTCACCATAGTTGGGAGCAGTAGTCTAAGCAGCTGAGGATATATGTCCTCCAGAAGACCATCATGGTTTCCTGTTCTCTCGTTCTGAAAGTTTAGAGGATCCATCCAGCTAGCTGTCTACATTTTATTGCCAAATTAGTAATATGCACCTGGAAAGATGCATCATTACTCATGTCAATGCCCAAGTTACTCATTCTGAAGTCCTATTATTCCCAACTTGCACATTACTTATTTACTTAAATGATTCCCATGTTTAGTTTTCAGTTAGCTTTACGTCAACTGAATTTCAAGAAATAATTAGTTGTATTATATTAGAACAGGCAAGGGCAATCTTTTTTGAGAATTACAGGTACAACTCATTTTTGCCAGCTGAGTGGACTGGAGCAACTTGAAATAAAGTGTCCTTCCCAAGGACACAACGCTCCGCCAGGAATCGAACTCCTGACCTTACGATGGTGAGCCAAATACCCTAACCATTAAGCTACACACCTCCAATATTAATAATGTTGTTAACGAGCCAGGAAAACTCTGGTCCTTTTTAGGAACATTGAAATAAGATAATGAGAATTGCAAAAGAGAAAACATTACCTCATTTTGATAACCTTCAAAGACCTTCTTCTGAAGAGGTGTGATATACTTGTGCAAGAAATGAAGCCATTCTTTCTCATATCCTATTTGATTCATATGGATATCGATTGTTGGGACATTTTCATATCCACCATTCAAACGTGGATCCTGCAACACAACAACAAATAATGAAATACATAAAGCAAAGATATATTTTTTTTAATCACAATGGTACATAATTTATTTATCTGATAGCTGTAATAATTTCAACACAAAACTGCCTTTATTTAATTGCTGAAATTTAAATTCAAACCATGGACTACCAAAATATCATTATTATATGAAAACTAGCATAAGATTTCAATGTCTTTATTTAATCATAATTTCTGACCATTTTGAAAATTAAAAGAAAAAGGCAGAATGAATTCTCATTAGAAATATAATCACAAAAGGGTTAAGCATATTCTTTTACTCTTTAAGAGATTTCAGTCATTGGACTTGCCATGCTAGGGCATTGCCTTCGAGAGTTTAGTTGGTGTAACAATGTCAGCACTTTAAGTCTGGTATTTTATTGATCTATTTGCTGAACCACTAAGTTACAAAACAAACAACAAATGTTAACATGGACACGCACGCGCACACACACACACACACATATATATATATACATGACAAGCTTCCATACAGTTTCTATCTACTCACAAGAGATTGATCAACCTAAGGTTACAGTTGAAGACATTTGCCCAAAGTTCTTAGTTAATTCAAAACAATGTAACTGCAAGTGTACTTCATAACCTTACAGCCAGGCCTGCACCTATTATCATAATGACAGTTTTTCTTGCTACAAGAATTGAACACAGCACTGAATACAACAGTAAACAATACCAACCTACAGATCTACTTAGAACTCAGTGGATTTAACTGTTGAGTGTGTTGGCTTTAAACATGACAACATGCCCATAGTACAATATAAAACTGGATCCTTGAGTAGTTATTCTGTAAATTACTAACTTACCCATTGACACTTCTAAAATAGTCATACTTTAAGTGACATGTTGTGTATTCTCCTGTCATAGATGATAGATGAGGGTTCCACAATTTCTTGCAGAACAACCTGCACATATGATTTGTTTAATGTGATCAAATGTTTGTGTTGTACATTAGCTCACTTCCTCCATCAAATCAACATTGTCAGTACAGCTGCACAGTGTACCACATGTCAGTTGTTGAAGTGATTGCAGAGCAACATGAAATGAAGTGCATTGCTCAAGAACACAATGCACTGCCCGGTCCAAGAATCAAAACCATGATCTCACAAGCATAAGTGGAACACCATAACCACTAGACCATGCACCTCCACTATAAGTGACATATAAGACCAACATAACTATGTAATTAATTATAATTAAAAGTATTGGACTACTGACCAATAGATCATGTGTTCAAACTTTTATACAGTTATTTTGTGTCTTTAGTTATGATAATCTCTAGTGTGATTGCTTAGCAGAGTATCTAGCTATAGAAATATTTGAAAACTCACAACCTAGCCAATCTATGCTACCATGAAACAAATGGATGTAAAGCAATAAGATGGGAAATTACATAACTTATATTAAAAATTGACTCTATAGCTAATATTTACTATTCTGGACCAGAAAGGGTTCAGTTTTGACTGGCTTCAATTGGTACAGAAAATAAGTAGATACAAAACAATGTAACTTTAAAGGGAAATATAAGTTTTAGTTGATAAATGTATTCAAAGTATCCTTAATCAGATCACTTTATTCTGCCTCCCCCACCAACTTACAATTTTCAGTGGCACGAGTTTCATTTCTTCATTTGCTTAAGTAAATTATAGTAAATATCTTGTGAAAAGGTTAAATAAAGCCAGCCTGACAAACAGTCAATATACAAATTATTAAATAAATAAACATGATACAGGCTAGCTTGTTTCTTAGACCCACATCAGCCCTGATCCAGCAAGCCTGTTATTAAAGGCATTGCAGCTGTGACCCTTCATCTCCCCACCACTACCACCACCCCCAACATAAGACTTGATTAAATCTTTCCAATCAACAATAGATACATTTGATCAGCAGAGTTTGAAGAAATCACATACACAACAATATCATAATTGAGGAGATCACAGTGAAAGTGAAAATGGTCGTTAGTCTGAGGCTGGTGAATTTAGTTTCTCACACCAACTTCAACTTCAGCTCAGATACTTACTCTCAGCAATATAAAAGTATGTTTATAGTCATAATCATCATTTTTACGTTTTTTTCTCCATGCTGGCATAGTCTGCATCATCTTCCACTCATAGCAACAGAGAAAACTGGCCAACTTGGAGTTATGTATATTTGAGATAATTCTTTTCATGCCACTAGGAGAAGTCATCCCATATTAGGAGGACCAAAGAGTTCCTTCTACCTTATTTCCTTCCATAGAAGTAGCTATTAGAATCCATCTTTAGCGCAGTTTCTACAGCTGGATGCCCTTCCTATCACCAATCCCTACAGACTGTACTGTGCATTTAGCCATGCCACTGGCACTAGAGATGTTGTCTCATGTAACGAGTTAGTTTGATTATAACTCAATACTCCAGATAGTGTGTATGTTTTCTGACATTGAATATCTAATAGTTTTTCCAAATTAATTTTTGTGGATAAATGTAAGGATATATAAGTAGGATACAATAATAGGGGGCAGAATTGGTAACCTAGTGATGATCTGTATCAGCATAACATCAAACTGGAAATAACACGAAAACAGGTGTAATTGTTGGTATTATTTAGCTCTAACTCCCCCTTGATCAATGAAACCATCCTGTATTTTTTGAAGAATAGTTTACTGAGAATAAATCATCCATTGTATTTTTTTTTAATGTGACTTCTCATAGAACATTGCTTGACGACATTAACATCTACCTCATCTCCTAGTACAACATACAGCTTTTTAGATATTATGTCTAATAGAAACAACTAAAAAATTATACAGGATTATGCATGGAAAATAATGGTTATCCAAACTAAGGATATGTATGATTAATTAAGTCAGACTCTGCAAATTACAAACGTTTAGGAATTTTAAATATGCCTTAAAGAACTGTGAGCAGTTATGAACCAATGTAGATTCTTTAAGAAATCATAGTCAAATGTCTTTCAAATTAACAATCAAATGTCTGAAAAAGGGAAGGTTACACTGGATGATGTAGTCCTAGATACATTAAGTTAAGTAAAAAAAACAGTCATGACTGGAAGATGAATTGAACAGACTGAATAATGTTCATGATTCTAGAAATATCACTTGTGAAATATATTAAAATTGTGATAGGATGGAGATTAGTAATAAGCATAAACTGAAAGACTTACATCATTTTTGCCGTTGGACCACTTGCCATACATCTCATTCACTGTAATGAATTCTTCGCAAAATTCATCACTAACAATAGGGAACCAAAATACATCAGGACATGGCTAAAATAGACACACAGAGAGCATACTAAGTTAATGGGGTGATAGAGAGAGAATATAACGTAAACAGTAGGATAAAGGGAGGATATAAAGTTAATAGCATAATAGAGAGGAGATATTATTGAGTTGAATAATTAATCGTGTCATAGAAAGAGAATACTGAATGCTGTATGATAGTAATACATTGGTACTGAATTTGAAGATGAGTCCGCTATGTTTAAGCAACACCAACATGTAATTAGATATTAAAGGTATCAGTGAATGCATACAGGAGGGAAGACTACACCGGTATAGATATGTCATGTGAAACTGATGTTGAGTACTGGGTAGGCATCAGTGGGTAGAAGAGACAGGAAGATATAAGTAAACAAAAAAGTGACTTTGGGTCCCAGAATTCTGGGTTTTACAGGAGGGATAACATAGTATGAAGAGAAGCAATTTATCATATGGTAGACTTATCCAATCCATACCAATCAGTATGGTGAAACAAATGTTAGAAGGATTATGAAGTAAATAACTTCAACAATACCTGATGGGCTACTGCATCATTTTGAAAGATGTCTGTGTAATTTTCATGGATATATCTATCTTCCCAGTCCTGAAGAAACAGAAAATAGTATCTCAGACAAAAATAGTTATTTAAGTTAAAATAATAAAAGTTTATAACATAGTTTAAGAACTAAAGAAAATTATCGATGAGGTTGTTTATATACGTATTCAACTTTTCAGAAAATGATAGTATCAGGATAGTCCAAATAATGATTCAAATGAACAATTAAACCCTCCAATATGTTATAAATTACTTTTTACTTATAGATCCAAATGTGTGTGTACATATATATATATATATATACATATATATATATACATATATATATATATATACATA
>JAOPUL010004099.1:113767896-113784314 GCA_027564515.1 Octopus rubescens
AGATGCCACGCAGTGGGATTGAACCCAGAACCATGTGGTTGGGAAGCAAGCTTCTTACCACACAGCCACGCCGCGCCGATGATATATATATATATATATATAGGATGATGATATATATATATAGGATGATGATATATATATATATATAGGATGATGATATATATATATATATATATATATATATATATATATATATACATATGATAGTTTTGCAGCTTTTCAAGAAATCATAGGCTATCTGATTTTCTTGTATACTCTTCAAAAAACTAAAAATATTGTATCTTCCCAGACACTGCCACAGACATTGGTAAAAGTTACTGATTAGAAAAATAATTAATTGAGAACAGTATTACAAATTAAATTAGTACAGTATTTTGAAAAGAGTATGTTTACCCAGAAAATTTGTTAAAAATGTAAAATTTAAATTTTGATTTTAGGTTATGTATTACAGTATTCTTTAACTAGTTTCAGCTCGAGAGTGAGGCACTGCCACTAGCTTTGCTACACCTTCACCTCTGATATGTGGCATTTGGTGAATGAGGGAGTTTGATGTTGTGCCCTCATCCATGTTTCCTGCTGTGAGGTGGGTTCATCCGAACTCTTGACAGGAGGAGAACCACATCTTTTGGAGAGGATATTGAAGAATTGTGGGCCCTTGAAACCCAAGCTGTTACAGTATCTGGTCCTGTAACAGCAATGTTGGGGTATTTGGCACTATGCAGCGGCGCCCTGTTCTGCTGTTTGTGTAACTTTCAATGCCAAAGTTTGGCACAAATCCTTCCAGGATTTTCCAGATGTATATCACTGCATATCTTTACTGACTTCATTCTAGAGTAGAGTTTTAACTTTTCAGCCTTTCCCAGTAGCTGACATGTTGCATTGATATGATCTTCTTTGTGTAGCTTCGCTGAATTGCTTCGGGTTCTGCCATTAATTTTACACTGTGGTTGACCATAGTTAGGAGCAGTAGTCTAAGTGGCTGAGGACATATGTCCTCCAGAGGACCATCATGGTTTCCTGTTCTCTTGTTCTGAAAGTTCTAAGGATCCATCCGGCCATCCACCTGCATTTTATTGCCAACTTAGTAATATTCAGCTGGAAAAATGCATCATTGCTGGGATCAATGCCCAGGTCACGCACTAATTTTGATTCAGGGATTGCAATCCCTCCTGGGCCAGTGTATCCTGTCTGCATTTCATTCAGCTTTGTGTGCTGGTAGCGCAAGGCTTGGAATTTTCCAGAATTAAACTGCCTTATTGTCCTCAACCCAGCTGTATATTGTGTCCAACTTCTGTTGCAGGTGCACAACATCTCCAGGGTTCTGTATCCTCTGAGAGACTTTTGTATCATCTGCATAGCTAGGTAGGGTGGCTATCTAAGCAGTTAAGGGCAAGTCTGAGAAGGCCACTATGAATAACAGTTGTCCTAATACAGTGCCCTGTGGGACACCACTCATCTTCGTTCCCTTGGGGGTCAGCAGAGCCAGGGGAATATCTTTCACTCACTCACTCACATCAGTGTCTCCATCCTTGTCATCTATTTTGTGTTTGTTTTCAAAGATGGTGTCAAGGATGCTAGTGTGAAGTCCATTGAGAGTATAAGAATGAATTAATTCTTGTTTCTTTCACTCTATCTGAGCTGTGATCCTTGTGTAACCATTGCTCTTTAATGCAGCTGTTATTATATTATTTGGGTTGTCCCCTTCTGATAATTGCCAGCCTCTCAACAACAATTTCAATTCTGCACCCATCCAATTTCAAGACATCTTTAGTGTGATTATCATCAGTTTCCTCTTGTATATATTTAGAGAGAGATAAAGAGATAGAGAGAAAGAAAGAGAGGTTATGTAAATTTGTATTGATCTACAAGTGAATATACCTATACAGAGATAGAGAGGGGGTAGAGAAAAGGAAAGGTTGTATAAATTGTGTAGATCCATGAGTAAATATACCTATATACTAGACACGGAGAATGGTCTATATATATATATATATGTTTGAGTATATATCTAATCTTTCTATAGATATATTCCCATGTACACACGTAGATCAACAGACAGATAGGGAGAGAGAGAGAGAGATGGTGTGTGTGTGTGTGAGAGACATGGAGAGAAAGAGAAAGCATAAGTTTTTAGATTTGACTGTTTATACCTTAAGGAGAGGATGAGAAGAAAAATCGAGAGAAATTAAGCAATTAATTAATGGATTAATTAGAGTACTGAAACAGACAGCAGCACAGATGTATGTCCAAAAGATATAAAACACAAAAAGTTGCCAATCAGTCTACGATTTTATCACATGTTTCACAGATCCATGTGTTTAATGGCAGGAAAGGTGTGAAGTATAAATGTAAAGAAAACAACTTTGGCTACGATGTTGTGGTTTGTAAAAGTAAAAAGACCTTACCTTTAGCTACAAATATTCTCTTCTAGGAGTCAATACTTATGTCCATTCAAAATTATTAATTAAGTAACTAAATTCTCCTGATAAATATTCTTTCCTATACTATGTTTTCTTCAGGCCACATGTGCTCAGGTTCAAAGAAGATATGTTTATTTTTCAGTACATTTCTAGGCACGTGAAGGAAACATGACCTAGTGGTTTGGGTGTTGTACTCACAATTGCTAGACTGTGGGTTCAATTCCTGGACCAAGTGGTGCATTGTGTTCTTGAGCAAAGCATTTCATTTCATGTTGCCCCACAATCATTTTGACATATGACGTGTGGCACACTTGTGCACCTGTTCAGGCAATGTCGATTTGATGGAGGGAGTGAGCTAATGTACAGCACATACATTTGATCACTATAAACAACTCATTTGTGCAGGTCGTTCAGCAAAAACTGAACACTCATACATTGTCTTTGATGGGAGAGTCCATCATCACCATATTTCTAAGAATCTCAAATGGTACCCTCTTGTCGATGGCTTGGATGCAACAATTCTGAGGGAATTAATATTCCCAGAAAAACTGAAAATTGTTAGCATCTTCTTCAAGACCCCAAATATAGTGAATTTAAGTGATTGTATTTATTTGGGGGTTAATAGACCCAGACAAGGCTGGGTACTACTGCTAGTATAAACCTTAAGTGTCAAAAAGTTTTGTTGTACATCTGTGGCCCAGACACTAACATTTTTTACATGGCCCCAGTATTTTTGCTGCTCTCTGCCAATACATTTGATTTGATTTGATTATTCACTGCATGAAGTCATTTATCAAAGAAATGCAACTCATGAATATGTATAATCTTCTAAGGAAAATTGTTTGGGGTTATAACTTATGTTAATATAAAGTACAGTAACTGAACTGCTTTGATTTCAATTAACTTAGGTTTTAACAATCCTCATCACAACACAGAATAATATATTGTATGTTGCATTGTTATGTATAGTTAGCCTCAGTTAAATTTTATGAAAGCAACATGACATCTACATACATATAGCTGATGATGTATACACCTGAATATGAGAGCATGTAACTTAATTTCACTGGCTTTAGAGAGACTATATGAGAATCAAAGCAGCAATAGTTCTGTTGCTGATCTCATGCTTTTATCAACTTAAGTGTTTAAGCAAAGCAATAAAATAAAGTTACATATGTTTATACATACACAAAATGGTTATAGATTTGATAATTACATTTTATCTTAAAACAAACAGGATTTTAAAACCAAATATGCTTGAAATACAAAATAACAACAAAAATTTGAATAGAGTAATATATATGAGCAGCAACAAAATTTACCAAGAGCTCCATTTAAGTTTTGGAATATCATTGATTTTGTGTCCAATTTAATGTCCCATTGTGTCTGTAAGAAGAACAAAGCAAGAGAAACTGTATTATAAACAATTATAGTACATATAACATATAAATATTACAATACAATATATGAATAGAATAACTATCTCATTAAAACTAACATAATTACATAACATTAGTTTTTAAAGTTAATGTTGATAAGGTTTTGAATAAATAACTGGAGGTTTGCTAGTAAATGTCACAAGTACGAACGTGAAACTGTAATTGACATGGTTTTATGTCCATAGGCATGTGTTACTGTGTCCATGATGAAGTTATAACTCTGAAAACATCACAATTGTATCAATGTACATGATACTGTATACATGATTTGTCTATAGTCAAGACACTTAATTGTCAACAAACCATTCCACTTAACTCTAAATAGGTAGCACGGGATAATCTAGATCACTGCAGATTATCCGGGGCCAAGACACTTAACAGTTGATAGCTCAGTTCATGTAGCAAAGTATGTCTATACTGCAGTATAGTATAGTTCACTGAACAGCGTCTATATCCAGTTTACTTAAGTGAAATTAGAGACCACAGGTGGAATGGTTCACTACTGTAAGCAGCAGCAATGTAAAATAATGATGTGCTTCAACAAGTCACTCTGCAGAGTTTAAGTTCTCCTGAAAACTTGGACAATATCAAATGATCTCTAAGTTCCTAACACACTGCTCTTATTCCATGATAGATCACAAAACTCCTTTTTTTTACCATATTCCATTCCCCAAAAATTGATATGTTGATAAAGAGCAAATTCTTTCATTCATATTTTCCCATATTTCTACAAAAAATGTGCAAGCATGGCTGTGTGGTTCCATGTTCAACCCCAGTGTGCATGACTTTATGCTTAGTATCTTCTACTATAGTTTAAGGTTAACTAATAACTTGCAAGTCAAATTTTACAGACTGAAATGTTATGTGTGTAGAAGCCCATCACATTCACACACACACACACACACACACACACACTTCAATACTATGATGTACTTTGTATGCATGACAAATAAATATCTAACTGTATTTGATATACTGAGTTCAGATAATGCTATTTATTCAGTTAATGCTATTGACTTTTTTTATATGTAATTAAAAACATTTATATCCATATATATATATATATATACACACACACACATAATATAGTGCTGTGTGTATCCCAGTGTTAAGAATAGATGCACTACATCACTATATATTGTAAGAGGATTGGCATCAGGAAGGGCATCAGCCCATAAAACACTGACTCTAAAAGCCTTATCCAACTCATGCTAGCATGAGGGGAAAGGGTTTAAAACAATACTGATATATAAGTATACTTACACGTAGTTTTTTGTTGAGAAATATTTTAGTATAGTAAAGTTGATCATCATCTTTATTTCCAATAGGTTTATGGGAGATAATCTCATAGATGTCCTTGGCAACACCCATAAGACCTTCAAAAGGCACAAAAAAATAAAGTTAATTTTATTACAATTTCAGATGTTGGTTGAGATGGTTGTTACATCTCACTTGCAATCTATTATTCATATCTCGGCATAAAGAAAAATAAACTAAAAATCTCTTATTTTTATTCTAACAAAACCTAATTGTTGTTAAATGAAATGCTTGAATGAGGTTAATCTATTGTAGAGAAGTAATACAAGAGAATCCAAAGCCCCTTAGTCTTCAGTCACATGGCAGTGTTAGGAAAAACAAAACACATACAATAAGGTCACCCCCACCCCACCTCCTTTATTTTCTTCACAAACACTTTAATGAGTACAATGGTTGTAAGGTTGAAGTGATGAAGTACTGAGAATATAATTATGAGATCAAAAGTTACATGGTTGAGTGATTGATAGAAAAGGCATCCATCTGCAAAGATAATTGCCCCACCAACGTCATCAACACCATGCTAGCTAGCATGGAAAAAAAATCAGATGTAAAAATAAACTTAAACTGCTCTAACGTTTCTTTCAAATCTTATTAAAGAATGCTGACTGGAATTTTACAAGTGTGTTTTGTTGGTTGAAAGACAACCCTACGGGGAAACATTAGTTGATATCAAATTCAGTGAAAGACATATTCATAAAGAAATATAGAAAACCATGCTAATTTTTTAAAACACCTTATTCTAATTTTAAAATGAAAATAAATTATAAAATTTATAAAATGAAATATATTTTGAATTTATTTTCATGCTGTAGTGTTTGCATATGAAAATAAATGTAATAAGAAAATAATGGTACAACATTTCTTTCATTTTATATAATACGGCATCCAGAACAACTAACTTCACATTGCCAGTAGTTTTTAAAATCAGTGCTTTTGTTTTTATTATAATAAAATCTCTTATACAATAACTATTTACACCACTAGCAAGATGAAAACAGTACATGCATATACCCCAGAGTATTATTTTAATAGCTTTATAATCATATTTATATGCAAAGGCATAAAATTATGACATATACATGACGACTGACTGCACAAATTTGTATTTACTGAAATCACGTTTGATTATTATTAATCAATTTAAGGTGGCAAGCTGGCAGAATCGTAAGCACGCTGGGCAAAATGCTTAGCGGTATTTGAACTCAGAATGTAAAGACGACGAAATGCTGCTAAGTTCAAACGCCACCGAGGTCGACTTTGCTTTTCATCCTTTTGGGGCAGATAAAATAAGTATCAGTTGAACAACTGGAGTCGATGTAATCAACTTACTCCCTCTCTCAAACTTGCTGGCCTTGTACCAAAATTTGAAACCGCTATTATTAATTAATTTAATGTGAAGGTTTAAATATTTTTATATACATAATTATATTTTATAATTGTTTTTAATTTATGTCTTTGAGAAATATTAAAATTTCAATGAATATTCCACAAGCTTTTTCAACTAATGTTTTTGACCAATTTGTTTTTCTATGAATATATTTTGTAGCTAATGTGCTTTTGACCCAAATGTATTTCAATGAAATTGGGAGTATTTTGCCAATAGAGTGGCAGCCCTTCCTCCCTTCTAAACTACTCAAAGAACTACTGTGTGTGTGTATGTGTGTGTGTGTGCGTGCGTGTGTGAGTGATGTGTGTGTGCGTCCATGCATGTGTGTGGAAGGTAACTTGTTTTTTCAACTAAACTGTTGTTATGTGCCTTGTGTAAAGGCCCAACACATAAAATCCTTGAGGATTTCGAGCTGTCTAGTTTAACTAATCAACAATAGAACAATAAAATTCAAGGAAACTCATTGTGATCTATGTAGTGGAATAAGTTAGTCATAAGGACAAAACCCTTCATTCTTTGAGGAAGAGCCCTCATACAACTTTGTGAGCTTTCTTTACTTATTACTCAACATAATATATTGCTAGTTAATAAAGTTTATAATATGGAATAACTTTGCAAGCTCATAAAAACATGGGCGCCACTAAGAGGTTAGTTGACCTGTTCAGAAGTAGCAGCTAGATGTCCTTCAAATTTTACCATACACTATCATCTTAAAGGAAAGAAATATTGAATAATATAGTGATAGATGTACTGTATCATCATCATCCTTTAACGTCTCTTTTTCCATGCAGGCATGGGTTAGACGGTTTGACTGGAAACTGGCTAGCTGCACCAGACTCCAGTCTATTTTTGGCTTGGTTTCTACAGCTGGATGCCCTTCCTAACGCCAACCACTCCAGAGAGTGTATCACCGGTACATACATACATATATGCGACAGGCTTCTTTCAGTTTCCGTCTACCAAATCCACTCAAGGCTTTGGTTGGCCCGAGGCTATAGTTAAAGACACTTGCCCAAGGTGCCATGCAGTGGGACTGAACCTGGAACCATGTGGTTGGGAAGCTAGCTTCTGACCACAGTCACGCCTGTGCTTATGTGTACTACTTTAACCTGACATGAAGTAGACATGATTGCTTATCTAAACAAAGGTTTTGTTCAGGGCAACCTTTCTAATTTCCTTTATATATAATAAACTTATATCAGATTGTATACACTTTTAATACAGGTGTGTACTGAGCACTTTCATGTTTTTTTTAGTACCTGGCCTATCTAGAAGGGCAGTAACTCCAAATAAGAACTTGACTTGGACTATAACCTGTTTGACCCATATCAGTATGGAGAATCAGATGTAAAAACAATGTTCATGAAATGGTGTTAGACATTATAAACTCCTACTTGAAATGTAAAGAACAACAGGCCCACTGACAGGACATAAACCATGTTACCGAATACACTACAAAGCACATATTGTTTTTCCTCTCATCCATGATATAAATGTTACTTCTGTTTTAGCTTCATTTCTTTTTTTTTTTTTTTTTTTCATGTTTGATAATCTATAATTTGAGTTTCTGTGTTCTATTAGGACTGAATATTTATGGTACATGAATGATATCAATATTATTATTTACAAATTCTGCCGACATTGACTTTGCCTTTCATACCTTTGGGGTTGATAAATTGTGTACCAGTTACGAACTGGGGTCGATAAAATCGACTGCTCCCCTCCCCCAAAATTCCAGGCCTTCGTGCCCAGTATAGAATGGAATATTACCTGGTGGTTAAAAAAGAGAATAAAGATTGAAAATAGTTTTGAAATTAGGGCAATCTATCGTCCCCTACGAGCCCTTTGTCCCTAGTATCTATATAAAATTTTCCATCATCCGCCCCCACCCTTTCAGGGGTTGGTATCATCCACTTTGAGAAGCACGACCTTAGTTCAAATCTTGCTGGAAGTATTGCCTTTATTTGATTCAGTCATCTCTGACTAAGTGGGAGCAATCCCCAAACCGCGTGTCAGATTTAGACGTGGTGGGATCCTAAGATATATCGAGCTTGAAGCAGCAGCGTGGCTAAGAGGGAAGTGTTCAAGGGAACAGTTTGCCTCGAAGAACGCTTTTTCAGAGGCGGCACTTTTGGGTCTGTTGTATAAGCCTGTATAGACTTGTGAGGCCCCCGATAAGGGGAGCAGCAAACTCAAGAGCTCCCACTGACGGCACAGACTCTTGCTATTCAATTGGCTTGAAATTCTTTTGTTTAAAAAAAATCACACCAGAAAGTCACACAAAAATTGAAAAATTGACATGCCTTCTAATTATTTTGTGCCTCTTAAGGGCTGTGACGTCCTAAAATGTAGCTAGTTTAGATTATAGTTAAATCCAGTATTTTTCGCACAATGTTGTTGAAAATGTTTTCATCACTTGGATGATCAACTACGATCTGAACACTGTCCCTTGTACATAGAAACACACCCTAACAATATGAGATCGCTTCCTATTCCGTTTTTAGTAGAAATGTTAGGCTCAACTAATGTCAGGTTTCCTTAAATAATATCAGGTTTCCTTAAATAATATCACTTGGTGTCGACATCTGTTTCGTAATGTAGTCAAGCTGTGCAACAGAATCTTCATAGATTTCTGAACGGTTGAGAAGTCATGCTTGTTTTATATAAAGTATAAACCTGTTTACTAGGATAACCTTGACCGAACTGCAATCGTTGTAGGTCGAGGATAGACAGACATTCATCTTAACGTGCATCGTCTGCTGCTCGATCAATGCAATCAAATATATATTGACATTATCAATGACTTAAAGAAAGGTAGTGATGACCTGCAAGTATGCTCTGGGCAACGACGAGGGAGATCTCCAGTACGGATTTTTAAGATGAGGATTTTAGACAATTTCCAAAGGTCTTTTTTGGCTGTGCTAGTCCAGGTACTACAGACTGGCGATAAGTTGTATGATTAGAAGAAAGAACCCGAGATATAGGACGAAGGGAATAACCTATATTCTACACATTCATCCATTGATAAACTTATATGGAACAATTGCTATTGCATGACCCACAACCGAGATAATCGCGCAGCTGTTAAGGTATAGCACAGGTAACTACCTATCTATCTATTAGGCATTGTTTATATGTTAGCTAAGCTTCGATTAACCTTGGTCGAGAACACCGACAAGTTGAATTGTTTTGTTTGTTTGGTTGGATGAGAAATGAGGGTGTGGAGAATAAAGATGGTGGTGGTGGGGTGTCTTTCTCTCCAACAAAATCTGCATAAATTTACCTATGGGTTAAATAAAGGTGAGACACGTGACATATATGATACGGTTTGGGAGCAAACCGAGGATACAATGATCAAACCCCCGACTGGAGCTAGAGTCGAGAGACCGAGGGTACAATGATCAAACCCCGACTGGAGAGTTCCTTCTTAAAGAAATTAAACCGTTTAACTATAAACTGTTGCTTAAAAAAAAAAATATGAATACTTATATTCGGTATAATCAATATTGTTACATTGTTAGTTTGTTTCATGCTTTTTATTATTATTATTTTTTTTATTTTTCGTTTCAGCAATTCTAACAACCAGTTATGAAACTAGCGGTTTCTCATTTCTCCTCGTTCAAATCGTTTTATATTAAAAGAAATAGAATCTCTATTATATAAGATATTTTCAAAGAAAGGAAATATGTCGTTGCCGTTGTTGTTTTGCCTTTCTGATCGAGCAGGCCAACGATCAAAGGTGTTCTGGCCATGCCATCTCGACTTTTTTCAGACATGGTCTACTATAAGAAAAACAAAACAAAACAACAACAAAAAAAACCCATCCAATGTTCGGTTTTAAGGCGGCAGATTATAATTAAAGGGAGATTTGGCTGCCGTTTCTAGCATATCTACGTGTACATTGAAGAGATGTAGGAGGAAAAGAAGAAATGAGGAAAAGAAAAGGTTTATATTTAAATAAGGAGAGATGGGGAAACATTATGGGAAGGGAGGGGGAAAATGGCAAAAGAGAAAGTTTATTAATAAAGACAGAAATGATAGGAAATGTGAGAGTGAAGAAAGTAGGAAAAGAAAATAGAAAAAAAAAGAAAGAAAAAGAGAAGTAAATACAGATAAAATCAGGATAAAAGAGAAAAGTGATAGATAGATAGATAGAGAGATAGAGGGGGGGAGAGAGAGAGATAAATAGAGAAAAAAAGCTGGGATGAATAGAGTGAAAGAGAGGGGAGAGAGATAAATAAAGAAAAAAGCAGGGATAAATAGAGAGAAAGAGAGATAAGGTAAGGGAAAAAAGAATGGAAGAAGTTAGAGGAAAGAGAGAGTTGGGGGTATAATTAATTGAGAGGAAGGCAGAGGAAGAAGTAGAAGTAAGAGGTAGGAGTTAAGTGGTTGTTGCGCTTCAGATGACGGAGTTGGCATCACTCTGTTGCGAGATGATAGACAGATGGAGTGAAAATATAGTGGGTTTTCTTTACGACTCTTTAAAACGAGAAACATTTCGCCGGCTTCAGAGAGATTCTATTTAACAGGTAAGAAGAAGGTGAAATATAGAACTATGAACATAATCCGAATTTGAAAATTGTCGAGTTTGTTACATAAAATTTATTTATTAGAAGATTTGGAAATCCCCGCTTGCAGGGTATGAAAGTTGGTATCGCTGATAAAGGAGAATACTTATAGCTGTTTAATTATCTTCTTTTTAAAAAGTACATCGACAGAAAGAAAAATAATAAATTATTCCATCTTTTTGAACATATGGTCATGATTTTCTGCCGATGTGTGTAAAAAAAAATTCAAACTCAAAAAGAGAGAAAAAAGAACGTTTTATGAATGAAATTTTATTCATGCATTTCGCTCTTTCTCCATTCATAAGTTCCTTATAATGTGTGTTTAGTTATTTCTTTTGTTTAATCTTTTAAATATTTTAAAATACGTTTTAATTTTTTTATTTCTTTAATATTTCTCCTTTAAAATCTTTCTCGGTCTCCGATCAACCATATTTTTTTAAATCGCCAAATCGTCGCTATGCGATCGAACTTCCTTCCAGACTTTATTCTCTCAGATAGTTTCTTTTAAAATACTTTTTATTTAAAGATTATCTATTAAAAGTTCCAATATAACCATACAAGTTTTCTAATAATCCTTTTTTTCTCTTTTTTTTTAAGGTGATAAAATGACACTACCTTTATTGGAAATATTACCAACCATAGATGTGTAGCAATATTAGAGAACAACGATTTCAACTCGCTGCTGATTTGAACCACGATAAACAGATATAATATTCTACAATTTTTGACTCCTTTTAAAACTCTTTTAATAGTAATATTTAAAATAATAAAAAAAAAAACCCTTATATTTTATAAATATTTTTCTGTAATGATCCTAGTGGCTTCAAAGACTCTGACAATCGGTGATTTCTAAACTAGACCCGTTATTTCTATATTATATAATACAGTAATTATGACCAGTGATTTAAAACCAAAAGACTGTAATAACCAGAAAAATCGGCGGAGTGAATCTTTTACAAACCCCAATACTGAGGACCATGGATTTGTTCCCCCAGATGGGGGCTGGGGTTGGGTCATATGTTTTGCATCACTTTGGGTTAATGGTTTAGTATTTGGGATTTTGAACTCTTATGGAATCATTTATGTGCCAATGTTGAAGATTTATGGCGCCAACGACCCGAATATTTCTTTCAAAACATGTAAGTATAATACTTATTTTCTTTATCATCTTTAATATTTATTCTATTCCATTTGGACGTTTTTCTTTTTCTATCTCGGTTATGTAACGAAAAACACTGAACAAGGTTAAATATATTTCAGCAACGCAAAATCTAGTGTCAGATTTCAAGTTTACCTTTCTATTATGAACCTTGGTATATTTCCCTTTTTATTTAGGAAAAAAAAAATTAATGATGCAATAACTTATGCTATTTTGTAATAAAAGAAAATACAATTTTAAAAAGCCACGCAAGATTTTATGCCTCGAAAATTTAATGTAACTCTGAAACATATCTGCGGAGTAAATTAATATTTTTAGCTTCTTAAATGAGTGATGAATGACAAATTGTTCTGTGGTGGTACGGTGAAGTCTGTTATGCGGACACCGGCTCCGAGGTGCGATATTACGTCTAATGATGACTTAACAGGAGACTCGAGTAGCTGCGGCTCTTTGTCAGCTAAAAGTCTGTCTAGTAGTCGTGTAAGCGATTAAACCCCTCCCCCGAAATGGCTGGCCTTGTGCCTAAATCAGAAACCATTATTGTTATTATTATTAAATCGTCGGACAAAATAATTGGCAGCATTTCTTCCGGCTCCTTTACATTCTGAGTTCAAATTCCGCCGCGGTCGACTTTGCCTTTCATCCTTTTGGAGGCGATAAAATAAGTACCAGTTGAGCACTGGGATCGATGTAATCGACTTTCCCTCCCCTCAAAATTGCTGCCATTGTGCCAATTAAAAAGAATTGTTGTTATTTTTGTTTATAGAAGCGTTTGCGCGTCGGACAAAATGTTTAGCGGCATTTCTTCCGGCTTTTTACATTCTAAGTTCAAATATCGTCGAATTTCTTTCTTTCGGGGTCGATAAAATAAAGTACTAGTTAAGCACTGGGTCGAATTATTATCATAGCGTCGGAATACATTTTTTGCGGTATTTCTTTTGACTCTATCATGCCGGGATCGACTTTATTTTTCATCCCTCCGAGATCTATAAAATAAAGTATCGGATCGGTGAAATCGACTTACATCCTCCTCTCAAAATTACTGGCCTTGTGCTAAAATCAGAAACCATGATAACTATTATTTTATTATTTATTGAATAGAAGGGCGTCCCCTGGCTCTTTATCAGAGCCTCCTAGGCTAGCTGTAGGAGAAGATTATCCCTACAGCCAGTTATAGTAGTAGTTAAAACGGAGACTGAATTAAGTCTACTCCCTTCTCCAATAGTAAATATGGACTGTAGTAAATACGGGACTTTATTCCATATGGCTTTGGTTAACCTGAAGTTCTGCTAGAGGATACTTACCATTCAATATAATCGAAACTGAGATCATCACGTTGTTTCAGAGTTAACCTGTTAACCACACAGTCATGTCTGCACCCATGTGGTAGATACTTTGTATACACCCTGGTACCGTATTACGTGAAACACGTCATGTTAGTCTGACAATACAGTGTCAGGATGAACTCACTCAATTATGTTACACTTCCTTGCTTTTCAAATACGCGCATTTTTCGAACTTGATGAACAACTTGATTGTCAAAACTTGTTTTCCCCACATTTGTACACGTGTTTTCTTTCGGGTATTTCTGATTTTAAAACTAAAATAGTGTTGTTTACTGTTTACCCAAGATGTATTTAATTATATAGAAAAGAAAAAAATAGTTGCTTATGCAACGACACTCATTACTTTCATATATTTTAGTTTTAACATCTTAGTGTAACAAATTAATCTAACATCATGTTCAAATTACATTTTGTTGTTGGAAATCTGCACAAAAATAGTGTCTTTTCTGTTTATACGATATTCCCATCAAAATATTTTTCGGTCATCTTTAGTTTTAATATTTTACATAAATATTTCTGAGTTTGGTTGGACTTTAAGCTTTCGAGCTGGATCTCTGCTTTGGCGATAAATTCTTCTTTTCTTTCTATCTTACACGGAGAGCGCGAAGAGGATCACGGACGTTATCCCTTTCCTCTGACGAAACCTTAAAAAATATGAAAAAGGAAAATGTTCACATAAAGAAAAATGACATTCGAAAGTTATATGTTTGTGTAGGCCTATGTATTAATTCAGAGTATGTTAGTATAATAAATAGCAAAAGATGTAGAATTAAAAACGAAAGACAATTGAATTGCGGTACTTAACACTTATGAAAGAACATGTTTGATAAGGACCATCATTTATACAAGTTAAAATTATTCGTATAATGAATATTAGAAGCTCACGTCCCAACTTTTAACTCAGCTTTCTATCTTGTTAATGAACAGAACTCATGAAAATAGTTCGCGTTTCATTTAGTAGATAAGGGTTCGTCGCCTGAAACGTGCCACATATACACACCTAAGCTATTGTTCTCGGTCTTTATACTTTCATACAACAATATTTTACGTGAGTCAACGAGGGAATGTCTACGTGGTCATTCGACTTGTTAGAAATAGCAACCAAAACTTCCTCAAATCACCTTCAACCTTCAAAAAGTTCGCGTGAAATTTTTTAATCGTGGGTTCCATGTAGATTGGAAACAGGAATAATCACGACCTACTCGACTACGGATGACTTGCAGCTAAAATAACGATTTTATCGTTACTCAATTGAATTGCATAGTGTAAGAGATTATTTGATTAATACAGATAAACATGTGTGTGTGTGTAGCCATGTACGATGAATCTCTCTATAGATCGACACACACACACACACACACACACAGACACACACACACACACACACACACACACACACACACACACACACACACGTGCACACATGTGTAAATATAGGTCTGATGTGAAGTTAGATCTCTTCGAAACCTAGGTACAGTGCATCACGTGTTAGCTTGCCCGATGGGGACGTTTATGTCCCCTACCAATACAATATTAGACTATAACTTAACAAACTGGAGCTTTAGCTCCTATTTCTAATAACACAGGCTCTGTGAGCCCTCAATTCATGGTCTTCACAGACTCTCCAAGACCAATGACGTTTATGCCATTAATCAGGGCTGGATTACAACCCATAGAGGCCCTAAGCACTTAAAAGATTTTGGTGCCCCCATATATATTTAATTCAAAATATAAACAATAATAAACCATAAAACAATTTTTTTATTTTTCAAAATGAAACAAAACTAACATTGAGATGGAAAATAATGTTTATTTTTGTCTACTTCCACTTTTGAAAAGTTTTCTCCTACTTTTTTAACTGCAAAGTCTTTGATCAGATTCTCACTATGACACCATGAACACTTTGAAATTATATTTCCAATCAGATAAACCACTTCGAATATTATTTTAACAAGTTTAAAGTGATTTCTTTTGTACCATAAAGCATTTACCCTTTTTGTGGCACCTGCCCCCTTCAAGCCCTAAGCACGTGCTTATTTTGCTTAATGGTTAATCCAGCGCTGACATTAATGTTCCTCTTGAATCTTTGTGAGTCAATATATGCAGGAAATATATGAGGAGGGGGAGAATTCCTGTTCTAGGAAGGAAGGACTGTTGTGATAAGCAGAATTGGATACAAAAGTAATGAAAAATAAGAGAGATAAGTAAGACTGAGTGACTAAGATGGCATGATCCCAGTCAGCTCTGATGAGCAGAGATTATTAGAGTAGCAGTAGAAAAGTATAGAAAGAAGACAGTATGTTTGTGTGCCAGAGGATGGAGCATGTCTGTCAGTGACTTTATGTCAAGCAGGCAAATGGCCTTTTCTGGATGCCATCCCAAATGTGAGAACAATACTGCATTCTAGGCCTCATCTGCAGTTTGTAGAGTAGCAATAACTGTCGGGGGTCTGAAGTATCTTCAGACACTGAAGAGAAGGGCCACTCCTTGAGATACAATCCTAGCTATGTTAAGGATGTGCTTTTTCCAGGAAAGATCCTTGACATTGGTGAGAGCAATATTGAGGGCTCTGGCTGAGTACTGCTCATGATTAAAGGTGGGAAGGGTGATAATGTTTTTTTCTTTTATATGAGAAATTTAAATCAGACCTTCTGTTTCTATTGTTATATTTCGGAATGGTCATTTTTTATTTATTTATTTATTTATTTTTGCCAAATGAACACACGCACTATATATTCTTTCTTCACTCGTTTATTACAGTTCTTATTTATTTTTGATCTAA
>JAOPUL010004099.1:113846942-113858502 GCA_027564515.1 Octopus rubescens
AGTCAAAACCGTCTAACCCATGCCTGCATGGAAAAACAGACGTTAAAGGATGATGATGATGATGATGATGATGATATCTGGTATGTATATCTGGGGATGTTTTCTGCTATCAGCTGAAATCCTATTCATGAGGAAGATTTATCACTCCAGGATAAGGAAGCATATCTTGGCTGGTGGAGATTTTGTAAACTCTTGAATAGTTTTGGAGTTAATGGTTTAGTAAACTTTTTCAGATACTCTTTCACTGGTTTTGGTCATTCAGTTGTGGTCATACTGGGGTACTACCATGATCATCACCATCATCCTTTTAACATCTACTTTTTCATGCTCGAATGTGTCAGACAAAAGTACACTGGGGCAGAGTTTCTATGGCCAGATGCCCTTACTGGCACCCCCACTCTCACCTTTTATTTCCAAGCATGAAAGTAATTGCTCAGTCTGTTGGACAACTAACAGCCCAGACATGGTTGCATAGAGAATTGGAAACGAATGACATTTTGAATGAGCCTTTTGTTTACAAAGATCATGCAACAGGTCAAAAAGCTCAAACATGGTTTCACAGTAGACTGTAAGCAAAGGTGTGTGAACAGTGAAATGTTTGTTTGCAATCAGCAAACACATATGAAAATGAAAGGGAAATAGAAACTCACTCTCACAAACACACACACATGCACACAAATATACAAATATTTATATACAATAGGCTTCTTTCCGTTTTCATCTGCCAAGTCTACACTGAACCCAAAATCACAAGGTTGGAAGAAAACTTCTTAACCATACATCCATACTGCACCTATTAATATTAAAATAAATATTAATTATTATCTTTTCTTTTTCAGCTGATAATCACTTCTACAACAAAAATATGAATTATCTTCAACACTGAATTGGCTCTTTTTCTCCTTTTTGGATTACTGAATGCACTCATGAAATTTCCATTATCTGATAGCCTTCATGCAAAAAAGGGAAGTTTCTTTTTGGATCCCATGAAGACGAAAAATTTCTATCTTGTAATTCTTTTTGCTGCTTCTACTATAGTGGCCATTTGGCTGCTGAGTAACCCAACACCTAATTTTCAAACAATTGTTAAAGAAACAAACAAACACATCAACAGCATCAAGAATTTACCTTCAAGCATCAAACATGCAAAAGAGTTGGATGATGTTGATCCTGAGTATTTAGAGTTACTTGGCTTTCGAGATGGCAGCAGTAGTCGACGAGAGGATGATGAACGATTTCCTAGCAAGGAGAATGTTAATTTACCTGTTATTGCTAGCGGTGTTGAGCCTGGTCAATATAAACAAGTCATAGACTTGCTGGAGTCAGTACATCGTTATTTACCTCATAGTCTATTGATTTTATACGACCTGGATATAGATTCTTCAGAAAATTTCATGGTGAGTTTTTCAAAGAACTTAATACTTCGTTTTTCTCTTTTTGTATGTTTATTTTTTTTACTGTTTTTCTCGTTTTTAATATTTAACTTAAACAATGTTCACTCAACTTCATCAAGCACCATAACAGATGTTTTAAAATCCTTCATTGGACTACTAAAAACATGTAATAAAGTTTAAAAAATTAGGATTTTTTTTTGTAAAGAAATATCTTGTCATTTAAGAAATGTAAATTGGCATGTGGAGCGAGTGATGGAGTTGGGGATCTAATGCTGTGACATATTTGATATGATTTTGATAAAGAGTGAACATAAGTAACCCTAGTTAGTTGCCTAGTGGGTTTTTCTTTCTAATTTCTGTTGTTTGCAAGGACTACCTGAAATCCTGAAAGTGTACAAGGATAAGAAAGTTAAAACTTGTTGAATCCTCTGTGTACTGAATTTGATGGCATATAAGACCCACTTTTTCTATTTAAAAAAAGATAACTCTGACAATAACCTCAGGTTTTATATGAAAAATTGAGCTATCGGTGCAGGTGATAAGAAGCTTGCTTCCCAACCACATGGTTCTGGGTTCAGTTCAACTGCATGGCACCTTGGGCAAATGTTTTCTACTATAGCCTCGGGCCAACCAAAGACTCGTGAGTGGATTTGGTAGATGGAAACTGAAAGAATCCTGTCATATATATATCACCATCATTTAGCATCCATTTTCCATGCTGGCATGGGTTATATGGTTTGACTGAAGACTGGCAAGCCAGGGAGCTGTGCCAGACTCCAATCTGTTTCGGTTTGGTTTCTACAGCTGGATGCCCTTCCTAACACCAACCATTCCAGAGAGTGTACTGGGTGCTTTTAATATCTCACCGGCACGGGTGTTTTTAATGTGTCACCGGCACAAGTATTTTTAACGTGTCACCGGCATGAGTATTTTTAACGTGTCACCGGCATGAGTATTTTTAACGTGTCACCAGCATGAGTATTTTTAACGTGTCACCAGCATGAGTGTTTTTAACATGTCACCAGCACGAGTATTTTTAACGTGTCACTGGCATGAGTGTTTTTAATGTGTCACCGGCATATATATCTGTGTGTCTGTGTTTGTTCCCCACTACTGCTTGACAATCGGTGTTTGTGTGTTTATATCTCCATAACCTAGTGGTTCAGCAAAAGAGACCGATAGAATAAGTTCCAGGCTTAACAAAATATAAGTACTGGGGTCGATTCATTCAACTAAAAATTCTTCTAGGCAGTACCCCAGCATGGCCGCAGTCTAATGACTGAAACAAGTAAAAAATAAGATATCTCGTAAGCTAATGTTTATCTAGAGCCATAAACTACCAACTCCATAATACTGTAATATTATTTACTTAATTATTATCATTATTATAATTATTTTTATTAGAAATAATTATTTTTATTATTATAAAAATCTATGAATTCAAATCCTGCTTAAGTTAACTTTGCCTGTCATCTTTCTGGGATTGATAAAATATAGTGCCAATTATTTACTTAAAGTCAGTTTAATTGGCTATCCTCTTGTCAACTTTCCATCCTTGTATCTATGTAAGAACATTATCATAATTTGTCTTTTTATGTCATGCCACATTTATCTTATTTTTACATAGAGATGTCTTTTAGTTTTTAAAAGAAACTTGAAATTAAAATAAAAATGGTGATTAACACTGATAGTAATCATTGTCACTGCATATATTTAATGTTTATCATAATATATGCATCTTATAAACAATGAGTACTATCAAAGTGACAGCAATGAAAATACAAGTATATGGAAAATTTCTATTCCACAAGTGTATGAATGAGTGATGGAAACTTGGGGAAAATGTCAGAAATGATTATTGTGAAGTCTTTAGAAGAGTAGAATTAGTTATATCCCTGATCTTACTGAAAATATATTATTTGAAAACCAGGTTAGATTTGTGGGTTAGACTTTCAACCCAACATATATTGATATAAACAGTAAAAATAGTGTGAATATTAGTAAGAAGCATGTATGTATGTACAGGGTGCACTGTAAAGAATTCCTGATTCATTTTTAGTCATACTTTTTAGTAAAGAGCATAAAAATACATGAGTTCTTTAGGATTTAATTTAAAATGGTCATGTAACATATTAAGATACGTTTCATTCAATATGTCTGCCTTTAGCCTTCACAATCGCCCGAAGACGGCCGAGAACAGAGTTACATGAACGCCGGATGACTTCTTCACTTAAACGATCCATCCCATGATGCAACTAAGGCTTTCTTCAGAGTGGTGATATTTTTGTAGGAAACTCTTGAAACATCACTTTCTAGAATGGACCAAATCGCAAAGTCCATAGGGTTGACGTCTTGGCTGGAGGGGGTGGGAGGTGGGACACACATTTTTGTCCCAAAGCCCGCTGAAATGGCTCCTGCACCACTGCTGTGTCACACTGGACATATGAGAAGGAGCACCGTCTTGCGTGAACACATAATTATCTCCAAATGCTTTGGTCACCCATGGCAAAAAATTATCCTCCAACATTTTCATGTAAATTAGCGAATTGACCGTTGTCTCCTCTTTAATGAACACCAGAGGTGATTTTCGACCATCAGATGACACTGCTGCCCAAAACATCACTCTGGTGGGTTTCATTTGGCGAAACACCTGCATCCGACAGTGTGGCCAAAATCCTGTCATTCTGGGTGTTCGCTACAGCCGCCCCGGTGAATATCTTTTTGTCTGACCAGATGAAAACATTGTCACCAGCGCTCTGAATCTCCTCTGCCATTTTCTTGCACCTGTCCAGTTACTTTGCTTTGGAAGTAACCAAAATTAGGTGTCGATGTTACAATTTTAATGACTTACAATTTAAGTCTTCATGCACGACCCGTCGCATAGTTGGCTGGGAAATATCGAGTCTTTTAGCCATTTGCTTCATGCCCTGCCGTGGATTGCGCGACACTCTCTTTCAGATGACATCCATCAATTATTTCGTCCTTATGGGTCATTTTCAACCAGGAATGGGCTTGTTGTCGATTGAACCTGTCTCACTGTAGTGTTTCATGACATTATAGACTGTTTTGGGATCAACACCATCCTTTGAAGCCATGTCTTTATCCTTTTTTTTTTCAGAGCTACAATCTCACTTTGCCTGTTAGTTGCCATATTGAAACGTTTTACTTGCCGAATGTAAACAAACATTGGAGTGTACATGAACAATTGAATGTCGAGGAGCGTATTTTAATTATTTTTGTGCAATTTCAAACTAAATTTAATAAAATAAACTTATTTAAATAATCAGGAATTATTTACAGTGCACCTTGTAGTGAATAACACTTTAAAAGCAAGTGTTTGAAATGGAACCAAAGAAAAGCTACATTTTGTAATTTATGTCAAAACAGATATTTTACTTTTTTATGTCACTGTGGTTATCAACTAGCAAAAGTAGATGAATGCCCATACAATATCAGAAAACTTAAATAGAATAATTTGAAAGTATATTCATGAAATGTCAAATTTTTTTGAAACTGAGCTAAAATAGGTTAAAAGGAGCTTCACATTTTCACTTCAAATAACTTTGCTGGTTTAGCACTTTTACTTGTGTTTGTACACTAAACTTATGAAGGTAGTACTGAAGAACATCTCTCACCTATGGGGAAAATAATATTTAATTTAATTAATCTATTGTGGAAATATGAAATTTTGGAGTAACTGTGTTCAAGTATTTGGATATGGAAAATTTTTGATCCTGTTGCAAGAATAAAAAAGTAAAATAAAAATGTTTGATGCTGTTAAACTGGTTGATCAAGGCCACTAAATGCAAAAATCTTAATTTTTATGAAAAATATGGGAAGTCTGCATCTTTATCTCTACATACTGAAGTGCTCTGGTTATTGCTGATAAATGTTGACACAGTTTTATGAAGTATTTGAAGAAATTAGGTTATTTCTAAGAATACCTTGTTAAACTTTCAGCTAAACTAAAAGATATTTTTGAAAAGGGAAAATGGCATATCTTTTTGATATTTTCCCATACTTGATTGAGGTCAATCTTGTAATGCAGGGTACCAATATAACATGGTTCAAAGTCCAAAATATAATGAATCCATTTAAGTGTAAACTAAAACTGTTGTAGTGAGTTTGTAGCGATGGATGATATTTAATGTTTTCAAAACTTTAGATGATAACATACTATTTCCACAGTGTATTCATAAAATGTCAAATTTTTATGAAACTAAGCTAAGATAAGTTACAAATGAGCTCAGCATTCTCTCTTCAAATAGATGAGTCAACAGGTCAAGTCAGGATACAACAGACTTAATTTTGAAACAATTGTGTAAATCACTAACAGATAATCATCTGATGGAAATTGAATATGATTTCAAATGGGTTTTCAACTTTGGGTTAAATTTAAGCAACCTTTCACAAGAAGAAAAAGACATCACAATGAATTTTACCATAAAATAAAAAAAATCTAACTAGTAGAAATTACAAAATTTTGGTTTGCATTATTAATGAGCTATCCTGAGCAAAATATTTAAAATAGAGTTTTTTGGGGTGAGACACACCGATATGATGAGAGGAAAAGAAATGGCTGGAGCTAGGTAGTTCAGAGGAACATGAGCCAATGTAACAGTAGAAGAGACAGAAGGAGAATACAGTGTAGCAGTATCATCATCAACATCTTCCTTTAACGTCCGTTTTCCATGCTAGCATAGGTTGGACAGTTTGACCGGAGCTGGCAAGCTGGGGGTGAGGGAAGCTACACCATGTTCCAGTCTGATTTGGCTTGGTTTCTATGGCTGGATGCCTTTCGTAACACCAACCATATCACAGTGTGTGCTGAGTGCTTTTAGTGTGCCACCGGCACTGGACTCTCGTTACTAGTGCTTTTTACGTGGCACCGTCACGAGTGCTTTTTACGTGGCACCACACAGGCAATTAATAGTCAGATGGACATATGCATCAGGGATGGACGAGACATAGATGCGACCTATAAATTGAAGGCAGGCAGACATTAGGACCAGGAACTCTTAGTCAGACAGACATGTAGGCCAGGGATAGATGAGACATATAGACCGGGGGCAGGTAAACATATAAATGGGGGATAGACGGACATAGGGACCAGGGACAGACAGACAAATACAGAGTACATACATAGCCCAGGGGCCTGTGTGAAAGCGCCCAGACCCTCTTCGTAGAGCATATGATAATGATTATTTGTATACACACCAACATTCTAATTGTTTGATGAACAGTTAGAATGCTAGTGAATATAGAAGCTACTTGTTCCAGATGCATGAGCAGTTCTCTAGTGTGTGGTATACATGTAGTTCATATAAATTAGCAAGTGTTCAGAACTGAAGTAATTTCTAGCTCTGGAGAGAAAGCTTACCCTTTGAGATGCAATTTTAGTTCTTTTAGAAATGTTACCACCATGGGAAGTCAGTCATCAGTGAGGCCTAGATTTCGTAAATTAGTGAAAATTCTACTTGTGAATTGTTCATGTATGTATGTTATTATTCAGTTATATTTCAAGATTTCATTCCAATGTATGTATATTTATATTTAAAAAAATCTTAGTTTATCTTATATTATATTATTTATTTATTTATTTTTATGTATGTGTGAGCTGCTCCACGTTGGAGGCCGAAATGATACTCATCATCATCCTTTAACCGATTCCAATGATGGCTTGGATCTGTAGTCTTCGAATCAGTTTTTTCCTCTTGGGTTTTGAGAAGCCTAATTTCTTAAGATTGGTACTTAGACAGTGTCTTACATATGTCAGTGGCCTAATAATTACAGGTATAAACCTGAACTTGTACTCTGTGTAGAGTAACTGTAGATTTCTCAATAGTTCAGCATAAGTGTTTTTTTTTTTCACTGATATTTAGTTTTATATTAAGATCTGCTGGGTAGCTTATTTCCACAACTGTACACAGTTTCTCTTCTCTGTTCCAAATCACTATGTCAGGTCTATTATGCCTACATTTTATTGAGATTTTCACTGGGACATTCCACCAGTACTCTTTCTTATTATGAGTGGCTATGGACTCCACCACATTGTGAGTTCTTATTTCTTTGGCCTCATGGTTATCTTCCTGACGGATCTCATTATACAGTGTCTTAGCTACAACATCATATCTTATCGGTAGATAAACCGTGATGACATTTTCGGACAACTGCTTATTAATAGTCTTATTAATGAGTACAGCATTACGACAAAACTTTATAATCATACTTGTAATTGAAGATGACTATTTTCATCTTAAGAAAAGAAAATCTGTAAGTTTTAGCTCCCCAAACCAAAGCTAACCAACTTAAGCAATATATTTCTCAGAAAAATTAATTATGTACAAAAAAGTAGATATGAATTAATAAGTGGGGGAGGGGCACAATTAGTAATATTTACAGCATTTTTGTCTCGAGAAAAAATATGTTTTACAAATGTACCTTACAAAAACTATATCAACTAAGCAAATGATCTTCTCTAAATGCATTAAAAACGCTATAATATATTCAGAACACTAGTTCAGAAAATTATCTCCGTTCGCTATGAGCATATAAAAGACTGGGACAAAATGAGTAAGCCAAGATAAGGTAAATTTGTTTCTTCAATTCTCCATTTGAAAACAGGCTCATAACATCAATATCCATCCTTAGACATCAGAAAAATTAGAAATGCAACAAAAATTTAAAGTCAAATGAAAGAGGGTCGTGGAAAAATGGCATTATGATATGAAATGAACAGAACTCGACTAAATCTAAAAACTCAACATTAAATATTCTCTATAACTCCTTCACGATCTGCTGGACTGGCTCGCTTTCCGATATATTTACGCAGTTAAAGAGAAAAATTATTGAAATTAGTCGTTACCAGTTTAGACATTGTTTTTTAAAATTGAAAATTAAACATTCGTGTGGAGAAAAACTGACTTGGAATCCAATAGAGAAAAGAATATCGACTGCTAAACACCAAAACTTATCCAGATATTTTATTAGCAACCTCAATTACAATCAGGTCGAAATTGAAGAAAGAGTACCTGTCACTTATCTTTCAAATTCTCTCAACTTGAACAACAACAACAATAACAACTATGCTGACCAATTTGTACTCTCAAAGATGGTGCAAAAGCACAAAATGACGATGCAATGTAATGGTTTCAAATAAATAGGGAAAAAATAACAAGAAAACAGAAATTACTCATTTTGCCCCACTCCCTATCCTAGATTACCGCATATAAAATACCTTATTTAAATCATAATGTTGCCTGATTCAGATGATGATTTCCATTTGTTTGCAATGTTTTCTTTGGAAGCTGGAAAAGAAAAAAAGTTGCATTACTCTTCGAGGTCTACTTTGCAGTTAAAGGATCGAAGGGGGAAATTAATTCTATGCTGTTGCCAGAGATACGGCACCAGAGAATCCAAATACCCAGTCTTCAATGACGCAATAGTACTAAAAGGGAAACACCAACACATTGTATTGATACAACGACGAAAGCTCTTGCAAACGAATCAAAATGATTAGAAGAACTGAAGGGAAAATAATGAAATAAATACTAGAATTTTTTACATCGTAATAAAACAAACCATTCTTGGAATGATTGTAATACTTGTAGATCATAGAATAGATGAAAAACATAAGAATGTGTGATGGAGTATGAAGAACGTTTAGAGAAACACATGAAAATGTCGGGGTATTACCTGTATTGTTGTTGTTGCTAGTTCTGATTCAGTAGATCGATGGTAAAAACGTTCTAATAGCGTCCATCTAATCGTTTATTCATATAAAATGTGCTTAGTATTATTTAGAAAATATATATCTGCTCCTCATCATCAGTTATGTCAGTATTAACATGTGTAATGCAGCAAGTATTTAAAAACTAACTAGAAATATTTATGCGGTGGGGAAATGTCTTATACTGATTTAATTATTTTAAAAAACTGAGTTGTGTACAAGCTGAAATAATTAAAATAATTACAACACTTCATTATTGATTTCTATACTGGTCACGAAGGCCCGAAATTTGGGGGGAGGGGAGTAGTCGATTACATCGACCCAGTTCTTAACTGGTACTTACTTTATCGACCCCGGAAGGATGAAAGGCAAAGTCGACCCCGGCCGCATTTGAACTCAGAACGTAAAGTCGGAAAAATTGCCGCTAAGCATTTCTCCCGGCATTGTAACGACTCTACCAGCTCGACGCCTTAAATGCTTGTAATAATAATGATATCACTTTATTGTTCACATTGTGTGTGGAGTTTAATTAGTGTATTTATAAATGTCCTTTAGTGTTTTTTTTTCTTTCTTCCTACTTATATCATTTTATTTGAATGTTTTCAATACTTCTTGTATTACTATCATTATTTTATCTACATTGTTCCTCACGTGAGTCAACTAAGGAGCAGCCAGCAGTCATTCAATCTGCTTGAAATAGCAACCAAATCTCTCTTATATCAACTCTACTAAATTCAGAGGAATGATACATTTGTTCCAGATGGAATCATTATGCTGAAATGCCTTTGATTATAGGTCTACTTGATGGTGGTTGACCTGGGTTAACAACATTGATCCCCACTTTTGTGAGAAATCAACAGTCTATTGACTAGTATTACATTTCAATACAACTGGACAACTTGTTTGCTTACCAACATAATGATTTTTTACTATCTTTCAATATTACCATCATTATTAACTTTGATTTCTCCTTCAAATCTATATTCTATATATTTACCTTCTAATTTCGGAATCCTCACTATTGCAGTAGCTCACCTAGATTTGAAGGCACAATCATCAATGATTTAAATTCATAGACTTTAAATATTTTTAATGATAAATTTGTTTTATTTTTTTTTTTCTTCACCTGATTGCTCCTTACTAACAGGTATGAACTATGTCACTTATAATTCCAAAGGTAACTATCTCATTTGTTTATATATATACTTCGGTGTTTGCAACTGTCGTTCAACCTTGTTTGGGTTTTGGTTAAAGCTTTGAAAAATAAACCATCAACAGACATTATTAGACATCTTATCCAAGAAAAGTTGGAACTTACACATGTTCTTTTGTAAAGAAACTGTAACAACATTTGTCCTTTCATCCATGAGGTGAACAAACGTACTGGCCTACTAACCCTATAGTTATAAATTTTACTTTTATTATAACTTGTGTTGAATTCTTGACCAAATTACATGACCCTGCTTATTCCAGTTGGCTTGTTTAACCCTTTAGCATTTAAACCGGCCATATCCATCCCAATTATTCTACCTGTTTTATGTTCAAATTGGCCAGATCCAGCCTCTTACATCTACCCTACAATGTTATTCTAAAAATAACCAACCACATCATTGAAATCTCAAAGCTATGAGATAATGCATAATTATTTCAAAACAGTGTGAATGAATATGCATTGCATTTGACAGAGTAATCTGAATGCTAATGGGTTAAACAAGAACAAGACAACAAGTAAGCTTCTATGTGATTGCTCCACTTGCTAGAAATAACTGCCTAATCTTTCTCAAATTACATCCAAATGCCTTGAGTGAAGAAGGGCAAACCGGTGAACAAATTTCTATAAAGAAATAGCAACCAAATCTCCCTTATTTATTCACTGTGTCTGAATAAAAAGATCAGGTTGTCACAGCTGGAATGTCTTTGATTGCAGAATAGGTCTGATGGATCTGAGCTAGCCGAAAGCTAAACATCATCATCATCATTACCACCACCATCATCATCATCACTATCACCACCACTGCCATCATCATCATCATCATCACTACCACCACCACCACCATCATCATCATCACCAACACCATCATCATCACCATCATCATCATCATCACCAACACCATCATCATCACCATCATCATCATCAATCACCAGCACCACCACCATCATCATCACTATCACCACCACTGCCATCATCATCACCACCACCACCACCATCATCATCATCATCATCACCAACATCATCACCACCACCACCATCATCATCATCATCAATCACCACCACCAGCACCATCATCATCATCATCATAACCACCACTACCATCATCATCATCACCAGCACCACCACCATCATCATCACTATCACCACCACCGCCATCATCATCATCACCACCAGCACCACCATCATCATCATCATCACCATCACCACCACCATCATCATCATCAT
>JAOPUL010004099.1:114006734-114022961 GCA_027564515.1 Octopus rubescens
GTAACTATAAATATATATATAGAGAGAGAGAAAAAGAGAGAGAGAGTGAAAGAGACAGAGAGAGAGACAGAGAGAGAGAGAAGACGTTAGATCAAAGACAGTATTATTTTTTAAAGACTAGTCTACACCAATGAACCGTTTATATCAAACTACAGTATAAATGGCTAAAGGGTTGTGAATATATATTTTTTTCTTTTCTCTCACTTTCTCGAAGTTTCTAGAAAGTTTCACGATAGGACCAAGTACTTCGTGTATTTTATGTAAGAATTCTAAATATTGCTCTCAGCATCAACAGAAAATGAAATATGTTTGGCAGATAGATGAACATTAGCCATTAATCTGATCAAATCGTATCATTTGTTCAACGAATTTTAACATTGTCCCAGACATTGTTATCATCATATACACCCTCTCTCTCTCTTTCTCTCTCTCTCACTCCCCCTCTCTCTCTCTCTCTCTCTCTTTCATATTTGCATAACGCCATATCTCTTTTCTTCGCAGTTTTCCTATATCTTTCTTTCATCTTCCTCTATATTCTTCGCTCCTTCTCTCGGTCTCTCTCTCTTTATCAATCTATCTTCTCATTTTCTCTTTTACATTTTCAGTCATTTGACTGCGGCCATGTTAGGGCTACGCTTGGCGAGGGAGGGGGAACTAAAAAATAGTCGATCTCAGTGCTCTTTTTTTGTTTGTTTGTTTGTTTTAAGTACTTAATCTATTGGTGTTTTCCCTGACCACTAAGTTACAGAAACGTAAACAAACCAACACCAGTTATCAAGCGATAGAAAAGACAATGATGTGCATGCACACACACACACACATACACGCACACACATACACGCACACACATACACGCACACACACACATTCCCATAGTTATGTATACGTATATATACCCAAATGATGATGGTGATGACAGTATATTGTACTCCAAGGAAGACGTTTCTGAAATTTCTGCACAAATGGTTGCTTATAGTGAACAAATGTATGTGCTGTACGTTAGCTCACTCCCTCCATCAAATCGACGATGCCTGAACAGGTACACACTGTACCACACTTTAGGTGTCAAAGTACTCGCAGAGTAATGTGAGATGACGTGCTTTGCTTAAGAACACAACGCACCACTCGGTCCAGGAATTGAAACTATGATCTCGTGATCGTTAGTGCAACACCCTAACACCTGTGCCATGCGCCGCAACTACTGTGAATGTAGAGAAAAATCATCTTAATTCGGTTTCAACTGCAATTCAAATACCATTTATTTTCACAGAACTTTGTCGAGACAACGAGGAAGACCCTGGCGTTAAAAAGATTACCCCTACCCAGGTTCTTGACCTGGTAGAAATAGAAGCCAAATCTCTTTCACCTTATAGATAGGCAAACTGGATAATGTGGTATTAAGTTCTCAGCAGATAGGAAAGTATAGAATGGTCACTGCAAGAGTCTTTCCTCATAGGCCTTTTTGACCAGGACTGACCTTTGTCCCTGAAAAAAGAATTAAGACAACTATCTATCTAATGGATTTACTATACTTCAGAATCGTATTTCAATGACAAGTCGCTTGATCTGCGATTGCACGTTAAAATTTGAACAATTACATCACAATAGAGATATGATAGGACTTAGAGCTGTCATGAGCGCTTTGTCTCATAAAGCTCGAGCCTATCCCAATTTCCACCGTGTATAAGTGACTGAGAGTTCAATACAGCCTGTGAACGGGACGCCCGCCCATCGCAAGGCTGACTTCTTAGCTATTGCTGAAACTCATTTACAAGTAAGTGAACACAACCCGCCGCACGGCCCGGGAATTGAAACCAGAATCTTACAATAGCAAGTGCAACAGCATAACCGTTATAGGTCACACGTCTTCACAACAGAGATCTCATCGTTAATTTAATATGGCAATATATTTACTTTAGAATTATATTACAATAGCGAACGCTACGTGATTAAGAAATCCGCCACCACGTGATGCCGGATTCGATCCAACTAAGTTACATCTTTCGCGCGTGCATTTACCACAGTGTTGGTTGAACCAAGCCTTGTGAATGACGTTGAGTAAATGGTAACTGTATAAGAGAATGTGAGATGGACTGTGCCTGTAGTTTATAGTTCCGACCTGGTCACCGATATGTGTCACACTGATTCTGAGAATTACGTTAAGGATACACGTGTGTAGGGAATACTCAGCCACTTTGCATGCTAATTTCAATGAGCAAATTGTACACTTGATCCAATGGCTGGACGTTCATACATCGAAATCCACTAGAGATTCTATCACTTTGCTATATAATGATCTTGTGGGGTGTGAACCTCTCTTTCCAATACCGAGAAGGAAGAAGCTGGATATGACAATATGGTGTGACGGACGTAAAATAATACACCTTGTTGAATTAACGGCTCCATATGAAGACAATAAAGATGCGGCTCGAGTTAGCATAGATGAGCATTATGAGATGCTAGTACTAGATTGTATAGATGCTGGTTGGAACAGAGAACACTTTCCTGGAAAAGTTGGATGTAGGGGTTTTATTGTAACCTGACTGAGACGGTGGCTGATATCAATTGCCAAGCAAATGCCATCTTGAAAGAGATCCAGGTGGCAATTGAGAAAGACAACCACTTGATATGCATGAAAAGGAATGAGGAAACCTGGCTGGAGAGGTGTTGATCCCGAAATGAACTTGAGGTCGAATACTAGTCGGTTGAAACAATAGGTGGGGGGGGCCTCACATCCGTACGTTTGGCAGAAAAAGTCCCCCAAAACGGCGTGCATTCTCTCCTGATGACCTCTAGAACCTCTTGGCGTCCGGTATACGAAGTTTTCGACTGACTGCACTTGTATAAGTGAGTTGCGTCCAACTTTCTTTACTAAAACCTTTCCCGGGACATCTACGCCGTGGTTACGAAAAGGAATCTATCGTTTCCACAACACGATTGGCAACACTCTCAGTACTGAATCACCCCATCAGGAAATGATCCGTTGTTATTCTTAAACTAATTTTAATATAGAATATATATATATTTAAAATATATAGTTTAATATATATGCGAGTGTGCGTGTGTGTATGCGTATGTCTAATGATATATATGTGTGTGTGTATGTGTGTGTGTATGTATTTATTTACTTATATAATATATTTACTTAATCAATTTCAATTTCAATTTGTGTTGTTGTGTGTCTTTTGTTTATTTGGGTATGTGTGTATCTCTGTGTGAGCATCAGTGTTTATTGTTATTATTATTATTTTTTTAGGTTTGTCTTCAGTGTGGTGGGTTTGTGTGCGTGTGGCTGGCATGGTAGTGTCTGTATGTGTTTGTGTGTTCCATTTATATATTTATATTTACTTATTGTGTATGTGTTTGTGTGTTCCATTTATATATTTATATTTACTTATTCAATTTTAATTTGTGTTGTTGCTGTCTAAATAGAAAACATTAATGGAACACACAAACACATATACGCACCTACCATGACAGCTACACACACTCAAACACATCACACTGAACACACACACTTACAAAACACTGACACACACACGTGCACAAATAAAGGACGCACAGCAACAACATGATGATGAGGATGAGGATGATGATGATGATGACGGTGGTGGTGGTGGTGGTGGTGGTGGTTGTGTGTGTGTGTGTGTGTGTGTGTGTGTGCGTGTTTGTGCATGCATGCACATGTGTGTGTGTGTGGAAGGATCTTCAAAAGACAGTAGGTAGACAGAAAGTATAACAATGCTGAAACTATGCCATAAAGGATTTAGCTTTCCCCGACTCTAACCTTCTGAGGTTCAAACCAAGATAAAATCAAATTTGTTTTTCATCATTCTGAGATCGATAGAATGATTACCCAATAATATTGGTTCAGACCAGTCAACAATGCTTTCTCAAATCTTATACAAAAATTAGTATTTTACTTGAAGGACCCAACCTCCACTATGACTGGTTTGGCAGATAACACTACCTGTATCAAAAGAATTATCTACATGAATATACAGGTCAAAGAATGTATAGGTAACTAAAGTTCAGGAGGGGCCCAGGGAAATGCCACATTTTATAAATTCTCTTATTTATATTTTAATGCATTATAGATCATCATCAGGCAGGCTGCACTACTAAAAATTTCAGGGTAATTTTTCGTTAGGTATACCAGTCAGAAAGTCCTACAGGCACAATTTTGCCCATGACTGTTATAGATATATTCATAACATTATTTCAATACATTAATCGATTATCTCTTCGACTTGGTTCCATAATTAAGATAGTTTAAAGCGTAATGCAAGACCAGATGAACACCTTAACCAGCAGAGTAATATCGTAGATCATAAACAAAGTATCATAAATGTCAATCAATTAAAAAAAAAAACCCACAAGAGGAGTAAATTGTATCTCAAAAAGTCATAAAAAGTGTCATAAAAATATCATAAAATTCTTATAAGTATCATTTGCTAAATGTTAAATACTCTGGTGTCAGAGAATACATAAATAAGTAGAAAAAGATATTTGCTTACATAGTGCTCCATCATCATCATCATCATCATACTTTAGCGTCCGCTTTCCATGCAAGCATGGGTTGGACTAGTATAAACTTAATCATTGTGATTAAAACAAACTGAGAAATTAAAAAACTTGATGTATCATCGATTTCTTGGTGTGATTGGAAAATGTTCGATAAGATTTTAGTGTTAATATCTTTTGACTGCTGAATAGGGTATAAGTACTGATTAACCCCCAGAGTACTAATTTCCTGATTTTTTTTTAAAATGTCATTTTATTTCTTCATTTATCTGTGCCATTTTGAAATCTTATTAAACATTAACTTATTAAAACACTGATGATGGAATAGAAATAGTGCCAGATAAAACTCCTGCAATAGTTATCTATGTTCCATAAGGCAGTGAGCTGGCAGAATCATTAGCACACTGGGCAAAATGCTTAGCAGCCTTTCATTAGTCTTTACATTCTGAGTTCAAATTCTACTGAGGTTGACTTTGTCTTTCATCCTTTCAGGGTCGATAAAATAAGTACCAGTCGAGTACTGAGGGTCAATGTAATCAACTTGCCCCCTCCCACGAAATTGCTGGCCTTGTGCAAAAATTTGAAACCAATATTTATTTATGTTCCATTTATGTTTTGAGTTCACATCCTGCTGTGGTCAATATTGTCCTTTGTTTTTCCAATGGTCGATAAAACATACTAATTAAGTAGTTGGGATTAATGTAACTGCCTGCAGAATTATTCAAATTTTATAAGTCTTAATCCTATTTAAGAAATTATTATTCATATTGTTGTTTTTTAAATAGCCCTTAGCATCACTTCTTGTAAATACCTGCTCTGTGAGTGTAGCTAACAAAACACAGAGGAATAGCAAAAGTATACAACATCCTGGATATTCACGTATGAAATGTGTTGTGTCAATTTAGGTTGCACCTAATAAACATTTTAGTTGTCATCCATCCTTTTATTGCCGTCTTGAGAATTAAGACTTAAATTACATGGCCTCTATTTCAAAGATGATTCGAAATTTATTGAGAAAGATTTTACAAGCCAATGACTGTAACACGATTAGCTTTGTGCGATTAGCATAATGAGTGTTTCCTTTAATGTTTCTATTCTGTCAGTGAACACTTCTGTTCCATATGTTTGAATCTGATTCTTGATTTGAATAAGTATTCCACACATATTTCACTCTAAATCCTCCAACATAATCAAGTGCTAAGGACATTTCCTTTGTTTTTTACAAAGGTTAAGACCAAAAAGGAATAACAATGAGTTTATGAAAGTACTTAAGTGGATACCAAAAATGCAAACTCAAGGAAAAGCAATCTGATAAAATTTCTAAATATCAAAAGTTTTCAAACTATTTTACAATGTCAAGTTTGTCGACATCTACAGCTGAAACAAAAGCACTATCACTGAGGAAATCAGTGATTGAACAAGTCTGTGGGACCACTTTCTAGCATCATTCAACCCACTGTTGGCATTGTGTAACAAATGAGGATCATAGTGGGTATCATGAAAGTACTGCAGAATATGAAATAACAGAGCAGAAATATGAACCAAGAAATAATTTAGTGATTTTAAAGAATATAGTGACCTCGCAGACAAGCCCAAAACGCTTGAAACCAAAGCTGATTTGATGACTTTCTGTGATACTGGCAACCTTTGTTAAAAATGGGACAAATATCCTTTGCTACAGCAGAACAGGGTTTGATTATGGTTGCTGAATAAGATTGAAACAACTGCAGAATACTTTTATTCAATTTTCCAAGTCAAGGATCAAATTCAAACCTATGATTTCATAGATGAACAAATTGTTTCATTGCAGTGATTCTAAAAAAAGTGAATGCTAACATCCTTACTCTCAGAGATAGCACTGAGATTGATAAAGGAGGCAGTCAAAATGAAAGCTTATCCGAGTAGAGGTTGGATTTAGTGTTACCACTGCCTTCAAATTCCCCATGTTATTTGTTATCTTCCATAGTAGTACATGACTCACTCTGGATTAGTGTCAAAGAAGCAAGGACCATAAAACATTCGGAATCAATTTATGACTGAACACAACTTATACTTGGTTGAATAAGTTAATTAGATAATGCAGGATATTATTTTAATAGACATTAGTCGCTAATTCAATGGCTAATTAACCTAATAAAATGTGCAATTAATGACTATCCCATAGAACAAACAAAATAAAATTAGATTTATCTGAAACTGAAAAGTGACACAGAAATAGATAATTGAGTCAATGAAGAAAACCTTTACATTGTCGTCTGACCTACAAGAAATAGCAACCAAAATATCCCTCAAATTTCATCCTGTAGTCTTAATAATGGTTGGACAAACTAGTTAATTCAATTGTTGTTGTGGTTAGGAAGCTGGTCTGGCAATAAACACCCATCACCGAAGACTGTAAAAAATAAACATGATGAACCAATGACTCACAATCTTTTTGGTTTTGTGGTGCACTGAAAATTAAATAAAAAAATATTCACTGCAGCACTTTACAAACACATTTTAACAAAATTATGTTATTTTAACAAAACTATGTTAAAAGTTAAAAATTAGAAAAATATAGAAATCTTTTGCTTACTGTGTTTTATTACTTATACTTGTATATCATCATCATCATCATCATCATCATCCTTTAACATCCATTTTCCATGCTAACAAAATTATGAACATGCATTAATATGGATTTTTATAAAACATTAGATTATATATTTTTAATAATCCATGACACATCATTTGAGAAGTCCTGTGTTAAATGATGAGTTAAGTATGAAGCATTGTTAAAACTCGAAAGTGAAGGTTCTGCATAAAACAAAACAAAACACTTCGAAAGATAACTACTACCCAACAATGTCCTCACAAAACAATACTGATAATACAAGAGGTCGCACATCACAACTAAATTCATTTTAAAATTCTAAACATCTGAAACCCACATACCTTACCAGGAGCACTTCAGCAACTTTTCCCCAGGCATCACCTTCAACCAAATCCCAAATAGTACCGCAACACCCCTCTGACCACTCATCTACCATTATCACAACACACTTGCCTTCAATAAACCAAATATAAAAACTTTCAGAAATCTTTAGATTTTTTTAAATGGTTCAATAGAACCAGTTCCACTAAGAAACAGAATCAAGTTTCGCAGACCTCATCAATGCACAGTCACCAACATAGATCATGCAGTTCAACAAAATGATATTTGGATGCTTCCAAAAAATATATTTGGCAAGAGAACCATCAATTACATGACTAAAATTATTGAATCTGATAAAACCCAGTGACAACCTCAAACAGCACACAACATGGATGTATCAAGAAATTTTACAAAGCAAATAACAAAGAAAATATACCATAGAAAACACAAAACAAAAATTACCAACATTTGTATATGAGACACACAGGAAAAAAGTACAGTGTCATTAGTAACATACCCCCAATAACAACCTCAAATAATATACCCATGATTCAACACTATGCTAACAACCTTATCAGATTTCTAAAAAAATCAGCTACCAAAAATAAGACCAAAGAAGACAACAATGTACAACAAAAGTATACGTAAGTTCCACATAAAACATGATTTTGTACCTCCTGTTTCCATTGAACACCCAAAGGATGAAATCACAAGCTTGCACCTTAAACCTAAGGTAGTATTATCTCACACCTCATTAATCTACTGTGCATCATTAATTGCTATTTCCGTTTGCAGCAGAGTACGAAACATCATGAATATATTTCCTCCATTTATCCCTGCTCAATGTCATTATATTGAATTCTGCTTACAATTGATGTGGAGTCTTTAGGATTTTCTCTCTCCATCTACTCTTGGGGCATTCTCATTCTCTCTTTCCAAATATTATACACTCTACAGACAGATTTTAGAAAAAGCAAAGTAAAATCTTGATGTGGTTAAACAGCTTTAGCAAGTTGCTTTTAACTTTACTAAAAATTGATTGAAATTTATTGTAGCTGTGCCATTTTTCATAGACTTGTCATTTTAACATAGACTTGTCATTTTAACATAGACATGTCATTTTAACATAGACTTGTCATTTTTTCATAGACTTGTCATTTCATAGACTTGTCAGTTGTGTGTTTCTCAGTAATAAATTTCATGACATTGTTTTTACATACTTCAATTTTTGAAGTTGCATATTTGAGACCAGGTGACACAATCTAATCATTATATAAGTACAGAGACAATGTGAATGTTATATATCTTAATTTTGGTTTTAAGTGGTATTCAATTTGATTTCAAAAGGTTTTCTTTTTTCTTTTAGAAAAAGCTGTCCATAGCAATGTGATTCTGTAGTTGACAGCAATCTCATTATTGTTTGAAGCTAATAGCTTATGCCCTAGATAGACAAATTACACTACTTGTTTTATAGGTCTGCCATAAATTGCTATGCCTAGGTTTGGCTGTGTCTTAACTGTAGTGATGCACTTAGTCTTGACATGATTGATTTGCAGCTAAGTGATTAGTGAATGTCATTGTAATAATAATATCCTCAGTATAAGCTAAGGATTATTTGAACTCATAACATTTTCAGTTTTTAAGACAACTACAGCTAGTATTACACCTTTCATTACATCCACACATCTACAAGCATCAATATTGGTTTTGAGAGCAGATTGTGAAACTTCACACTTAGATTTAAAGAGGGTAATGTATTTCTTCTGAATAGGGCTGCTTTCTAGGACATTCCAAAGTGACAAAAGGTGTACGTTTTCAAAAGCCTTGATGAAAAATAATGAATATGAATCGAGTTGATGAATTTCATTAATTTTTCTCTCATATACTGCAATGAAAATATTTGTTCTATTGTGTCTCTTCCAGTCTGATAAGCAGCCTGAAAAGAAATAAAGCAGTAGAGGTCTTTTTTATATATATGAGAAGCAATGATGATGATGATCATCATCATCATCATCATTATCATTTAGTGTCCATTTTCCATGCTAGCATGGGTTAGACGGTCTGACTGGAGACTGGCAAGCCAGGGAGCTGCACCAGACACCAGTCCATTTTGGCATGGTTTCTACGGCTGGATACCCTTCCTAATACCAACCACTCCAGAGTGTACCGGGTGCCTTTAACATGTCACCAGCATGAGTGTTTTTAACGTGTCACTGGCACAAGTGTTTTTAACATGTCACTGGCACAAATGTTTTTAACATGTGACCAGCACAAGTGCTTTTAACATGTCACCGGCACGAGAATGGTTATGAATAATTTGTAAATGTGACTTAGAAAGCATACTGTTCGATAGTTTTTACATTTGGTTTGAATAACCTTTTTGCAAGTTATAGTAATGAGTGCAGTTTTGAATGAGGATGGTATATCATCAGCTGTCAGGTTGCTATCAAAAAGTTTTAGTACAAATGTTATCATTGGCTTTTCAGCAGATTGAAGAAATTCTGCATAAATTGCATCAAGGCCAATGTTATTTTCTTTTTCGAGTCAAGCAATAGATTCTTGCACCTCAGATAATGTTACTGGTGGAATGCTAAATTTCCCTTTGAGTGGTTGGTGAGGGTATTTTGGGTATATAACTCTTCTTAGAAAGTTGCCTAACGATCAAGATTATCTTTACTTGTCAATTCTGATTTTACTTTAGATCCCTCAACTAATGGAAAGTTTCTTGATAAAAATTGTATATTTGATGATAGTTAATTAAGCTCATCACAATTTCTTCTTTATGTTTCTTAACTAGGTTTTTTGCTCCAGTTTCAGCTCTTATAATCAGTGGAACTGTCACCATATGACTTCTTGTTTCTTTTTAATTTAATTTGACATCCATTTTGAGTGATGCTGCTCTTTCTTGTGTAGTATAACAATGTTTGATATTAAAATATAAGTTCAGAGATTGTTTTCTGAAATGTCATCTATATTGTCTAAGGCCATATTTATTTAGGTTACATTAGAATTCTTGCATCCATAAGTGCTATTTTATTAAAATTCTCTGCAGGAGACACTGCCATTTGCATCACAAAGTTTAAGTTTAAACAGATTCTCATTTTTCTATGATATTATATGTTAGGTGTGCTTAATGCAGAGACATCAGACATGTTAAGTATATATGATTTGAGGATGAGGATAAAATCAATTTAGTTCATAGTGCAGCCATGCACATAGAGATCCAGGAGAGGAGAGTTCGTTTTTGGAGAATGATGTTTGTTGCTGGAAGATTACATTGACAGAATTTGTTACATAGAGCTTGAGGACATTGCTTTTATCTATGGTATATTTGAATATAGTGAATGAAGACCTACTTTTACATCAAAATCACCCATAATGATCCTTTCTACTACAGGCACAAGGTCTAAAATTTTGTGGGGACAGGGTAAGTTGATTACATTAACCCCAGTGTTTGACTGGTACTTATTTCATCGACTCCGAAAGAATAAAAGGCAAAGTCAACCTCAGTAGAATTTAAACCCAGAATGTAAAGACAGACGAAATACCACAAAGCATTTTGTCTGGCATGCTAACGATTCTGCCAGCTTGCTGCCTTAAAATCACTCATAATAATCCTTTCTCTACTGGGCACAAGCCCGAAATTTTGGTTGAGGGGAGTAGTCGATTACATCGACCCCAATTCATAGCTGGTACTCACTTTATCGACCCCAGATGAAAGGCAAAGTCGACCCTGGCGGCATTTGAACTAAAAAATCACTCATAATAATAATAACTATTTCTAATTTAGATGCAAGGGCTAAAGGACCAGAAAATTATATGAACCTCAGTATTTAATTGGTACTTTATTTTATCAACCTCAAAAATATGGAAACAACGTTAGTCATGGAATTTGAACTCAGAACGTAAAGAACCGGAACAATTGCTGCAAGGCCATTTTGTGCAATGTTCTAACAATTCTATAATTGACAAGATTTGGAACTTGGTCAATAAAATTTTAGATTTAATTGTATAGCCTCTTTGATTCTTCATCAGGAGAAGTGGAAGTTGAGAAGGAGAATTGCAAGAACTATATTTTATTTTTTCACTCCTCAAGATCCCAAAGTGCTACATCATCAGATATATCCTTTTATGCACACCCTAAAATATTTTAGAATGACTATTCTTTGATATCAATACTTTGGATATTCCTCTCTACAAATCACGACACAGATTCAGACGATTACATTCAATGACTACATTATACACAAAAGATGTATCATGACTTCAACAGCAAAAATCCTACTTACGCAACATTCTAACAACCATTGGCATTAAAACAGCTTTCAACACCATCCCCCACTACACATTTATACACAAATACCCACCACATTCCCAAGAAACAACATAAAACGCTAACAAGCAAACCTATATACTATACAACAGCAATTTATCTAGAACCTGCAATATCTCTACGATCTGACTTTGCTCTCACCCTTTTCAACAAATATCTTCCCTACCTTCATATTTTTCCATAAAACATATATACAGCTTCATACAGAGATGACATCCCATTTACATCTTCCTACTATTATCCAGGCACAGTTGAATCCAACCCTACGTCAAACACCTGTGAACTTAGTTCTAAAACAACAGACTTAGTTGTATTTACCAAATCCATCATCTCCCCTCATAGCAACAACACCAAGAACATAAATTACTACCAGCCATCACACAATGCATACACAAAGGATATAAATACTAAATTAAATACACATCTAGAATGTATAAAACATAGTTAAGAAACGAAACGGTAACAAACACGCATAGAGACTTCCCATCATATTTGACCAACACAAAGAAACAATACTAGTGTACAAACAATACAATCAATCCATCATGGATTTTGCCAGTCCTGTCATGGCTTTTAAGTAAATCATGAACTAAATAACACAAACCACACCCACAGACCATCTGCAGAACAAAACAAAAAAATATTAAAAATGAAAGACCCTTTAGATATGCAAAAGCTACAATTTGATATTGTTCTAACCCTTACAATCCATATCACTGCACAAACAAACCCACGCAAAAGTGTGACACACCTACAACACTCCAAACACTACAACAATGTCATCTCCCATTTCGTGAACACAAACATAGCAATTGCATAAACATAAAATACCAGCAACGTCCATAGCTTTATTAGTTCCTGACACTGTGCTGGAATGTACATCAGTAAAACCAAAGGAGGAACAGCAGTTGCTGACCTAGTTAAATTTGCTTGTCTCTAACGTGATGACCACTAGAATATATTAACATACAGATAAGTCAACAGAAAGAATCTACATGAAAGCTTGATCTGCAAGAAATAGCACCAAATCTTTCTCATATTTTTTAAAGGAAAGAGACATTAGACAAGCAAGGACACAATATAGTATCGAATATATCCACAATATAGTATTAAAAAACATAGGATAGCCATGTCCAGAATATCTTTAATCATAAGTTTGCTTGATCAAGGCTGGATCTAAGTTTCAAACTTAATCACTGAACCTACATAAGTCATAAGTTCGCTCAATCATGGATAATCCTGGGGTTACATAATGATGACGTTGATAAGACTAAATTCATTCTGGTGTGCCATTGATCTGTGTGCTGGATCAGTGGCTTTTTTTTTTTTAGGAGATACTTTACAATTTGAACCATATGTTCAGTTTCTTCGTTGCTTTGCAGATATCGCAGATAGTGGATGGCACTTTTGGGTCTGCCATATAAGCCTGTATAGGCTTGAGAGTTCTGGAAACAGCAAACACAAGGGCTGCCCTGGGTAGCACACATGCTATTTAAGCTTCTGATCTTGGACAGCTGATCACTTGATTAAACCTACATGCTGAGAATGTACCACATGAGAATTGCTGCCTGTTATTAGTAAAGTCTGAAATACTCCATAGTGTACAAACATTGATTTGAGATGAACTGCGATGTCAATGAACTTTCAAGTATGGTCGCAAAAGGATGTTTAAAATTGTCTTTTATAGAGTAAATAAATGTAATGATTTAAATAAATACATTTGTTAATCTAAATTAAATGTAAAATATTTTTCTCAATATTTTTTTGTTGCTTTCAGGTTATAGAACTTGACATTGAACTGAAAACTGAGTTGAAGTAAGTTAAATTTAACTTTTTTGCCCAGAAAATATTTCTTACTTAAAATAGCGGAATCAATTTAGTTTTTTTCTGATTTTCTATTGCCACTTACATACACCTCACCAAACCCTCACTCTTGTCATTTCACAATTCAGTATGACTTCCACATAATAAGATTTCTTTGTTTTGTTGATAAGAACCTGATTGACAGGACACAAACTGCAGCATACCAATTATTATTTCCTGATAAAAGAAATTATTTTGTAAGAAATATAAGCATTCCAGTCAAACATTATCAATATGTTACCTATGACAGGAATGTAGGTCATTCTATGATTCTCAGACTATTTATTTATACCACGTCTAAACGTTTACACTCCTTGATTACTACACATTGTTTTAAAAATACACACACATACACACTCTATACACAAAGTATATACACTATTTATATACACACTTTAAAAAACATACTCACCCAAGTACGTACAAATTACATTCTGGTGAATCATAGTGGTGTAGGAGTGAATACCAAAGTAAATGAATTTTTGATACATTTATCAATATATTTATTAATCCTGAATTGAGACGTGCCTCATTATCTATCAAATCCATATAGAAAAGTCAAGAATGGTTAATATGATAAGGGAAGTTATTGTTGAGAATGAAAGATGAAATTAGATAATAATTCCTGTTAGAAATTGTTCACTTTAGTATGACTGATTACTCCCTAAAATAAATGCCCTGTGATAATTGTTGAAATACTTTGGTAACCTAAAATAGTGAGTAATGTACAGGAAAGGGTGACTGAACTATGTACTGCACATTAATGCATCTAAAAAGGAAGAAGAGTGTAGGGTGGTCCGACCTGTGTGGCATTTTATTTGAACAGCTCTTTATACATGTATTATGTAGTGTTTTTCGTTGTGAAATGGTGAGGGGGAAAGCTGAAGGACTACCTCAGATGACACAAACTCTAGCTGTGTCACAGGTACTACAACTAAGTTTTGATTTCAGACTAAAACATTTCACTTTCATCCAGAAAGTTATGAACAGTATATAATCTCACTCTGACTGTACAATTCAGTGAACTGGAGCACCAAAACTGAGAAATCATTATTATCTGTGGAAGATAATTAACAGACCAGTAGCCACACTTATAAACCCACTCCCTAGATGAGAAAAACGTTTGAATATTTACATCTATACTATGTTTTCAATGATTTGATCTTTGATAGTTTGATCTTTGAAACTAAAAGAAGTACTGTTTGTACTCACAAGACCACTACTTCATTTTTAGATTATTTAATTTTATTTTTCACAAAAAGCAAGCATATTAGCCTAATATCAGTGCTACGTTTACAGACTGGGTTTTCAGCTACTGCTATAACTTTGATTTTTCTAACTTCCCATTATAATTCTCTATCAATTATGCAAATTTCCATATGCATGATTTTTTTTTTTTTGCACCATATATTTTCGGCTATTCCTGACTTAGAAGTTTCTCCTTTCATTAAAGCAGATATTCCTTTAGAGACTTCCCAATTTCTGTATATGGATGCATGGATTATACAGATGCATTTCTTATATTCAAGCTATCCCTAAGTGGGTTTAACTTTGTTAAGGAATCTACAAAGTCTGGTGTTATTATTGAACTCAGTTCTGATGTTATATGTATTGTAGAGTTTCTCAATTTTTCTCAGATTATCCCTTATGGTAAAAGTAGAGACACAGTGAGATCTGGGTTTACCTCTACTTTGTGCTTGAATGGGGCTGTGGGTCTCTGTGATAACTTTGTTGTTCAGGAGTGTATTTCTCAGGAAACACATGTTTTTCTCTATAAATTGATGTATTGGTGCAGATTAAATTTCCCGATGTTGTGTTAACACTTCCTTTCTTAACACTAATGCATTGTTTAAGCTGTAGACATTCAATACATTGATGTTCTGATACTTGCACCTGTTCATTTTAACTGTACATCAAGGAATGGTAGTTATTGCTTTCTTTCTTTTTCTGGGACAACTAGACAGAATATGTAGATAGTTCATGTGGTCTATAAGAACTTCAACGTCTTCTCATGTTGCCAGAGCATGTATCAGCCAGGTGTCTTAACCAAGCTGTGGGATTCAGTTTCATACTGTCTAGAGCAGATATGGGCAACCTTTTTCGAGAAGCAGGCCACATGAGACATGAATCATTATCAGATGGGCTGCACAACTAAATTATTCAAGATAATTTTTTGTTTGATGTGCCATTCAGAAAGTTATGTGTGCTGCAGTTTATCCATGACTGGTCTAGAGCTAAATCATCAAAATATTCCATGAAGACGTTAACGATGTACTTAAGAGCAGATAATTTTGAAATCAATAATGAAATTTACCAACTAGCGAAAATAATGGCTATTGGTACACCATTATCATTAGTGACAGCAAACATATAAATGGAGTACTTTCAAAACTTAGTTCTATCTACTGTTGTATATACACACAGTAATAAGACACCTGTTGGTGATCGAAGATCAAGCTTAATGAAACATAATCATCATCATCATCATCATCATCATCATCATCATTTAACGTCTATTTTTCCATGCAGGCATGGGTTAGACGGTTTAACTGGAAACTGGCAAGCTGGGGAGCTGCACCAGACTCCAGTCTAT